>JAJKFJ010021080.1:0-20660 GCA_027382625.1 Tetmemena sp. SeJ-2015
TTGAAAATCACATACTTGTAGAAGTAAGACATCCAATAGTATACTTGCGCCTCTGTGTTATCCTACTGAAGTAAAAAGTAAATTGTAAATTAAAGAAGTTCAAGGATTTGATCATATATTTTCTTGAGCTGCATAAATGATTCCGAAATTTGGAAAATAATTTACAGTATCAGCTTGTAGACGTTCATGGATTGCTTTTGACCAGAAATCAAATATATTTTGAAATCTCGAGCCAGAACCTAGAATTCTTTTTTAAAATATAGAAATATAAAAGCAAAACATCCTTGATTCTTGCTTTTGCTAAAGCTTTGAGGAGTCTATCATTTTTTATATGTTCAAGATCTGCTTTGAGAATTAATTTTCGTTGTTGAGTGATTCTATATAAGCTCTGAATACTTTTATATGCAAATCGTAAATATTTTTTTTTAAATGCAGTAGAATTTAGTTTCTCTCCATGAACTATTTCTTCATAGCCATGTTCTCAAGCTTTAATAGGTTACAATTTATAGATATTTGTTAGGTACATTTGAGCTTGATACACATTAAAAAATTCTCACCATGTTAAATAAATTATGTGACTGATTGAGTATCCAACTGATCATAGCTATAATGACTAGATGGTGTACGTTTTACCCCTTCTGATAGTGATGACGCATCTGATGCTTTATGTACTTCTTTATTCAAAGCTTTAAATAAAGAAAAATTGTAGGATTTGAAGTAGATATCTAAATTAGCTACAAATACGCAACAAATAAGGCTTCCTCAAAGCCTAGGAGTGCAGTGAACAGGCTCCTTTCTGAAGCGATTTCCGAAAATTCACTGATCCTCATTGCGCTTGTTCTCCCAAGAGTGCTTAGATTCTGCTCATCATTAGTCAAGGTGCTCGAGATAGTTTAGCTGCACACATCTGCAAGGACAAGCAAGCTGCTGTGAATCTTTTCCTTTACTTTTCTCTCAGTGAGGTGGTCAGATAACTGCAAATTCTGGTTTTTTACTCTCCAATGCTGTGGTCTTTGACATCATGCTTCATGGTTGACTTCCATTCTTAATTGCTGAAATGATTAATAAAAAGAAAAACTTAATTACACTTATTTGTTTAGGCTTTAATTTAATTAAAAAAAAAAAATTAAGTCTCTTCAGATTTTTAAGATTTCAATTAAAGTGGATCTCTAATAGAGAAATAAATTAAGAACTACATTAAGAATGTTTGCTTTAAAAGTGAAGAACTTTTAAGAATTCTTAATTAAATTAAAGCCTAAACAAATAAGTGTAATTAAGTTTTTCTTTTTATTAATCATTTCAGCAATTAAGAATGGAAGTCAACCATGAAGCATGATGTCAAAGACCACAGCATTGGAGAGTAAAAAACCAGAATTTGCAGTTATCTGACCACCTCACTGAGAGAAAAGTAAAGGAAAAGATTCACAGCAGCTTGCTTGTCCTTGCAGATGTGTGCAGCTAAACTATCTCGAGCACCTTGACTAATGATGAGCAGAATCTAAGCACTCTTGGGAGAACAAGCGCAATGAGGATCAGTGAATTTTCGGAAATCGCTTCAGAAAGGAGCCTGTTCACTGCACTCCTAGGCTTTGAGGAAGCCTTATTTGTTGCGTATTTGTAGCTAATTTAGATATCTACTTCAAATCCTACAATTTTTCTTTAAATATGAATAAATTTTCAAGATGTTATATTCAGCAATAAGAGCTTATTGTAGTGAGGGGCGCCTCCATGCTAATGTCTCTTTTTAGTTCTTGTCATCTTCGCATCAATGAAAGAATCATTGTTAATTACCAGCTTAGTGAAAGTGTTATTTGGGTCATTGCTCATACTACTAAACTTAGAGCCTGCGTCTGAAATGGCCTTCTGATTCTTAAATATGTCCTTGTTTTCAAAGGCGAATTTAGACTTAGTGTTCTGAGTTTTAATCCCTCCTTTTTACGATTTATTTGAGCCCTTGGCACTGATGTCCTTTATTTAAAGTCTAAAGATGAAAAATTATATTAGCATATTTCTTTTTTATTTCAAACTTGTCAAATATAGTCATGGTCCTTGATTTGAAGTTAAGTGCGTCTAGATTTACCTAACCAGAGTAGCTCTTCTCCTCTTCATACTGATTTATCTAGTCAGCTCCAAACATTTAAGCACAAAATATAATTTTATATATTGAGGTGGTTGATCTCATCTAAGAGCCCTTCTCAACTTAGTTTTGAGAATTCACATTTTGGTTTTAGATCTGCAGAAGCTTCTGCTGGTATTTACTAGTCTGCTTATTAGAGAATCTTTCAAAGTGTGAGTCACACTGGAACAAGTGCATGTAGTAACTCTGACCGATGCTTTCGAGATGGGAGGTGTCGCCACTCTGCTCCCTCATCACTAAGTAGTTCACAAGCTTGATGTCCTTGTAAATATAAAATGCACTTATATGAAAGACATATACTTTAGCATGAAATATCATGGTGGTCATTGGAATGGGCGTAAAACGAGAGTCTTGATGTACAGATTGTAAATCAAGAGCAGAGTACCTACTAGCATTAACGGCAATCCGATAGCAAGAACATTATATATTATTTATATTTAATGATAAGTACGATCAGAAACTTCTCATCTTAAACTATGAAGGCGGGAAAGAACAGAATATAAAACACACAGTTGAAAGTGTCTATCGTCATTACCACATAGTTGTGGAAATAGATAATTTCTTTATTTATTCTTCTTAAATCATTGAAGACGAAATTCCTATAGAGCCTGTAAAAGATTTTGTAAGCTGTTATAGCTACTAAGGATAAAATTATGATGATATTTGATAGTTTATTTGTTTGGAAGTGATGAGCACAAATGTGGATGTGAAATCTAGAGTAAACTCGTAAATGAACCCTAGAATTAGCTTTTACAACGTATCACACACCAATCACAAACAATCTAGCATTATCCTAATTTTTATAATGTACTTTATAATGTGAATGGGATATGTGAAATCTCTGCCCATGGTATGTTGGAGTTTGGCATGCACAAGTTTCAAAAGCAATTATAATATGGCACACTCCAACTTTATTAAGTTGAACATCTTGCCTTGCATGTATTGGAGTGCGATCATCAAAACTAAGTTTACTATGTTGAGAATCAAGTCAGGAAGACTGTCCGTGTGCTTGAATCGGAATATATTAGAGGTGACTACGAGAATTAAATACGTGGAGGCCACAGTCCTTATTAGAACAAACAAAAAATGTAAAATTCTATTTCATGGCTTATTTGTAAAACAAACACTAGCGAAATAAGCTAAAATACTGGCTTCATTTAGAAAATGAGCGAAGATCTCTATTTTTATTTGTTGTTCATTGAGTTGAGATGTTTCTTATCTATTCTTATGCTGCAGAGTAGTATTCATAATTAATTATTTTCTCTTTTAGTATGATGAAGGTTAGTATAAATAGTTGGGTTGCAAATGCAACTACTGTTTCAACTTGAACAAGACTTGTATTTGTGGATAAGGTACTGCTGTCAGTGGAGTCTAAATAAAATGGCTGTATATTATAGGATGATAGTCTCTTTGTTGAAAGATAATGGCATCTATGATGTTATTGATTTGGTAGGAGGGGACTTCTAAATTCTCCACAAATATTTCGTAAATGACCATCAGCTGCAATCCTATGTCCAAAGCCATAAGTATGTAAAACAACACTCGGGTTATCATCTGGTTCTACAATATTATTTCCTATAATCTATTTAGTTCTTAACGATGTGCCAAAATATAGGGGAATCTTTTTATTTAACCCTTTTACAAGATAAATAAATGAAAAAAAAAAATTAGAAATCTTTTTTTGATTTAATTTTAAAAAAATTAAAAAAACTAAAAAAACTTAAAATTTTTTATTTAAAGAAAATTTTTCTTTTAAAAAAACTCAAAGCAGTATTTAAATAAAGCAGCAGATTCTATATCCCCTTCCTTATTTACATATTCAAACTGTTCTTACACTACAACTGCAACCTACATGCATTTGCTAATATTGAAATTGAATATCGATCTAATTTTGAATTCCATACAATTAATGAGTGGTAGAAATTAAATTTGCAAATCAAAAAGCAGCTTCTGCAATACTTAATTATTTACTTTACTCTGTAGAAATGTCGATACTTAAAGCTAATAGGCAAATTGTGTAAACTCGATACTAGAGTCTCCTCACTTGGGAGCTTTATAATTGGCAACTCATCAACAGGCAATCCCGTCCTGTGTGGGCCATTCACGATGGGCCTCCTTTCGCAAGCGGCAAGCCCCATCTAGGTCATCTCTAATATAAATATTAATTAATCCATTAAATTATAATGATAATCTCTATAATAAAACCCTGAAAGACATAATAAATCGATACAAGTTGCTTCAAGGTTATCAAGTTCATTTTGTAAATGGCTTTGATTGCTATGGGACGGCAATAGAAGATCTTGCACTCAGCAAAGAGAGCGACCCTCATAACATTGGTTCATTACAGCTATCCTTGGGCAGCAATAACAGCGCCATAGATAAATATGTTAAAGCTTCCAAAGAGGAGAAGGACATACTCAAGAAGAGAGCCAAGGTAAGAGAGTTATATTCAAAATAATTATAGGGATATATTTCTTGATAGCATTTTGACTACCATGCAAAGCTACTCAAAATGGGGAATCATGTCGGATTGGAGGCAATTCTTTGAAATTTATCATTAAAAATTGTCCGAATATAACCTTATCTTAAAAATTTTAGCTTTAATATTGGTGTATTTAGAGGAGGGAGAGCAGTGTTTTGGTCTCATAATAAATATACGATAAGAAAATTATCTAAAATAAGACAAGAAATCATAGACTGTGCTATCGCCAGATTCCCAATCAGAATAAATTTAGACATCTTATTGTATCCTGAAGCAAAATTCTTAGTTTTTCAATAAGAGCCTTGGAAATTGCTTGGAACTAATGTAACAATAGCAGACTAGTTTAATTGCTTATATAGGCAGCAGCTGTGAACGAGAAAATATCATATGCACTCTGCTCGCACATGGATGAATACTTTATAGTGGCTGAGAAGAGAATACCAGAGCTTCAAGTGAGAGCTGTAAAATATATTAAAAATTAAGCCACTCATAATATTCAGTGGAGCAGACTTGGCTGACACTGTTCTTGAAAATCCCCTTGTCCCTAATATGGAAGTGCATCCAACTTATATTTTAACGATTTAATAAAATGATATCATAATATTCTAATCACATATATTATTACTGTAAATGGCTTATAAGATTTAATTAAATTTAATAAAGGGGTTTCGTAATTATTTTTAAAGTGCCAGTTGTAATTTACAATGATGTCAAAAGCTCTATAAATTTCAATAGTCAAATGATAAGTCTCTATAATGATCAAATGAAATAGCATAAATGCAGTGACTCCAGGTCACGACATATATTCTTTGAGAATAGCTACAGTAAGAATATCTCTCACATAAAAAACTAAATCTCATTTAGGAGTATTACTTTAGAATAATTTGTAGATGAGAATGGAGCGTTTAAAGAATACCTTGGACCTTTTTACTAAGGAAGATCAATCTTGGATGCTGACGCTAATTAATTCGTCTTGAAGATGCTAAAGAAATATCTTATACTTACATTTTAGTCTTACAAATATCAAAACACAGCTTATATCAACTCAACTGTATTTATTTCAAAGGTTTGTAAAATTGAAAGCAAAATTAATTTATTTATGCTGACCGTAGACAGTTGGTTTATGAGGATTACAATTTCATGTTTAAAATTATAACTATCCCTCCCCTAAACTTAAAAACTTAAGAGGAGTTAATTGCCGATTACCATCTATATTAGAATTTTAGGTTTCTTTTTACATAAATGTGGTAGAAGAATTGAGTAATCTTTTTTCTAGTCTTTAAGAGTTTTTATAGATGACTTTCATGACTGGTGCATTTCTTTTATCAAGTTGAATATTTTATAGGATTCTTGGTTCTCACTGTCTGTAGAGGACTTGCTCCCAAGGAGATAATAATTCTTGACCTTTATTTATCTTGAAGAAGGGAGAATAGGTGTTCGATGTCTGGTTTGATAACGCTTTCACTTGGAATTTCGTTTCAGGTGAGGGAAACTTCAAAAGCTATCTTACCAGCATAGAGAGCTAAGCCGAGCTACTTTAATCTGCCAAAAACCCACAAGCTATCACTCAAATATGTGAGTTAATTAGGATATTGGATTATCTGTAGCGCAAGAAGGCAAAGAAGGGGATTATTGAGAACTAGGACTAACTGGCAGCCTAAGTGTAGAATGACTTACTCTAACTGAACTAGAATAGCTAATTCAGGCAGGTTTAAGTACAAAATGATCTTGCATTTTCATCTCAGATCAAAGACAGATTTCATTATAAGTATTATTATAGTGATTCTGCACTAAAACCAATCCGTCTTTCCGTTCAATATGTTCCTTGAGGTATTTTAATTATAGAATAAATAACTTTCCAAATACTGAAAACTCACGGCCTCTTAGTAGATAGTATGAGCCTCTGGTGCTATGGATCCAGAAGATTGGGATTGATTATTGAAATTAGATGGGACCAGAAAGTTTGGTTCCTTAAAATATAAGAGCATGGTGTGCCTACAAAGATTCCCTTAAATTAATTTCCAGATGAGCTCAGCATTATTGACAAGCTTATGATGATGAAGCTGCTCCAATTCTCCATAAAATGGAATGATTCTCCAGGCACTCAGCATGTTATATTATCAAGCGTGCTTTTGATTAGTTCTTCTCCCATCCTATGCTTTATATTATAAATATTTTTTAATTTATTTTTTCAAAGACCAAGAGAAGCCTCAGACTATTTTCCAGCTGCCTTGGTTCCTTAGTGAAATCAACATTTTTATTAAATGTCTACTATTACACATGCTTGATAAGCTTTTGATAATGAGGAATCATATTAGAGAAGTAAATGAGGAATCCATCTTAAAGATGGTGGCAAACAGAGATATACAACGCACCAGAATCATTTTCATCATCTTAATAAATTAAACTTTATAAATTGTGGAATTTATAATTTAAAAGAGAGTTTGTCAAGGATAGCATTTTGAAGTAATGTAGGAAATTAGAATTGATTGCTGGAGGCAATCTTACTTCACTATGAGTAAGCAATTTACCCATATTTTAAGATAAGAGTGAATCTACATTAAGCTATTAAAGAATTAGAAAAATTTGGAGAGCTGCTTAAAAAGCGTTTGCTATTTAGAGGAGGATATATAAGAACGCATCTGATTTGGTCCATTTAACAACAAAGAATTATGGATGAGGATCAAATAGAAGAGACTCAAGAAATCATAATGATTTATTATATAATCAGAAGCTTCGGCCCAAAGGCAGAAAAGATCAAGGAGATGTATTCTGATATAGATTTCACAGACGATATTCTTAAATGAGAACTGGAAAAGATAACCCAATTAAGCCAAATAAATATAGTAAAAGCTCTTTTGGAACTGGCATAAATTGCTAGCATGTATTAGTATATTTAAGAGTATGATTTGTAAAAAGAAGGTTGTGTAGATGAAATTAATTAATGCTAAAGGAAGAGAGTGCTCTTTTTTAGTCTAAATATTTGAATAAATTTAATTTTTTTATTAAGAACTTTCTTTTGAAAGACTTGAGTGTACTTTATATCAACTCAGAGACAAAAGAGCGAATTTACATGCTGAATTAAATTAATCATGTTGAGGATCCCAGAGAGAGAACACGCTGCTTGCTTATAAGAGTTAGCAACAGTGAAATACATCCCTCCTCTCAATTTATTAAGCCGATTAGCAGAAACTATAAGAGAAGAACAAACGCAAGTCAGTAGATTACGACTCTTTTTACAGTCCATAATACTATAAGAAAATATATTAGTGCATTTCTGAGAACTCTTTATGGGGCATCCCTATTCCCTTCTTTATAGATGTCAACACGAGTAAGTTTTAAAGAAATTTAGATAGCTGCATCTAATTTCCTCTTTATAGATAGAATTGTCATGGATCAAGAAATTATCAAACACGTAGCCGAGATATTCAGAACACAGGGAGGCTCCGATGCTTGGTTCCTCTAATCAAAGGAGATATAAACCTATCTAAGAATAAAATTCTACTTTATAATCAACATTTTAAGGTTAAGGACATGGCAAAGAACTTGAAAATCCTGCTAGATAAATCTGCTATCACTCAGGATGAAAAGAAATAAATCATAGAGCTCACAGAGGGAGGATAAACCTTAGAAGAAACTACTTAGAAAAAGAATACCATGAAGGATTATCTAACTTAGATGCTAGAGTAATAACAAGTTGAATACTATGTATAGACAGATTTTAAAAAGTGACATTTGATAAGCTTAGACTCTTTGATTAAATTCCAGTTGCTCAGTCTAGACTTCTGCACAAATTTTACCATTTGAGGGATTCGACCAGCACTCTCGATGGTTTATGTCCTCGTTTGCTCTTTCCATGTCTTTGACATTTTAATTTATACATTTTTAGACAGGGGAGTCACCCTTCAAAATATAATTATGTAGTTATCCTAGTAGATGAGTTTGGAGAGAAGATTTCAAAATCAAAAGGAGCCTCTTCCATAATCCGCAATGAAGATTTAATCGACGGGTCTGTGAAATTAATTTCTCTTCTCTTATAAGTTTGGATACGGGATTGATGTCCTAAGAGCAATAATTTTGAAGTTAAGATTCAGATAAAAGTCTGTTCGTTTTGAAAGAGCAGCTAGATCAGATTAACAGAGAAGTAAAACTGTTTAGGGATATTCTACGCCTACTTGCAATCAATGCCAAAAAATTAGACGTCACTAAATAAAAGTTCAACTTTGATGAGCTCAGCAAAGTTAGAAAACTATAGTCTACTTTCCTCTCCATAAAGATTACTGAGATCATAAATAAACACGATCTGAAATAGGTCTATGAAGAGATCAATAAGTTTGTAGTTACTGATGTGGCTAACTTCTATCTTGAATTTGCCAAACACAGAAAGCACTATGATTCTCCTTATTCTTAAAGCAGAATGTTATGCATAAACTTCTCAACGTGCTTTTGAAAAATATATATGCTTTCTTCTCAGGAGGCGTTCGATGATCTACCTCTTACTTATTTCAAATACTCACTTAGGATATAGAGGAGCATGAAATCTAACAATCGGTAGATCCCAAATTCTTGGCTCGTTTTGGGGGGAAAAAACCCCCAAAAAATTTGGTTTGTTTTTTTCCTCCCTCATATATGAAAGGCTTCTTAGATTTTTTGATAACGAATTAGGATTTTTTTTTGGAGTGAAAGTGAAGGTGGAGACTTATGAGGAAAATAACTAAAAGAAGGCAGCACCCTTGAAAACAATTCAGCACAACTTTACTTTGACGCCCCTGAAGATCTGATTGAAAGTAAAGGCCCACTTGCACCCGTGGAATACAAATACAAGATCAGATTCTACAGAAATAACCTTGCCAAGTGCTCTGTCTGTAAAAAGCCGTATAACTCCCAAAAAGAAGAAGGTTGAGGAGGTTAAAGGATAGCAGTAGTAGAATTAAGAGCAAAGTGTGGATTAGCAAACTCAAATACAAGACAATCAGTAAGATTAGAGCAGTCAAGATCAATAAAAACCCTATATGTTTAAAATAATAGGTTTAAAAAAAAAGGAGAGGCAAACTTCCCCAGGTGAAATGGGACCCCTTTTAATTTGGGAGCTTTTTTCGTAAAATTAAAAAAAAAAATATATTTTCTATAATCATTTCCCCATTTAGAAGATTAAACCCCCCATTTTTAATTTATTTATATTTCAATTTAAAATTTTCATTTTTTAATTCGGACTGGGTCAAAAAATTAAAATTTTAAAACAAAAAATTTTGGGAAGAATTTAAATTTATTTTAAATTTGCTTCCTTTATGTTTTTATAAAATATAAAATTTTTAAAAAAGAATTTTTAAAAAAAATTGGGGGGGTTCTATCATTTGTTTCAAGAAAAACGAAAATATTGAATAAAGTTGTGATTTCTGTAATCTAAAAATTTTCCAAAAAAAAGAATAATCATAAATTTAAAGTCTAAAACTAGACCAGTCTTATTTATTAATATATATTTAAAATCTGGATAGTGACAGGCCAGCCGGGAACAAGGTCAAAAAAGTTCTCTGAAAGCTTGAGAGTGGTATCATCATCAAGATAAATGTAAACGAAAGAAGCGAAGTTTTAATTATTATAGATAAAGTCAAGGAGTTTTTCGTAATTTTGGTCACATATATAGTAGGCAATGGGAGGTTTCGGTATACAGGCCTAACAAAGAATCTAAAAAGATAAATTTAATGTCCAAAATTCTATCACTAAGTTCCCTTGCACTGAAGTAAGCTAGTCATTAACTACACTCACCTGGTAAGTTGTAAACTTATAAATGATCATTTGAGGTAAAATTAAATTTCCACTAGCATTTATTATCCTTGACTTCAATGAACACAGCTAAGTCTTCATAACCTAATCACATATAAGAAATCAAATAACTTCTCTGCACTATTTATGTGAAACTGAGAATCATGAGATGGTGAAGTAGAAACTCATTATTATAGTCTCTTATTCAGATAACTAGACTGAATGATAACTAAGAGGTGCAAGATCAAATCTAGTAGATGTTCCGCAAGTTCAGCCAATTCTAGCAGCAACATCTACAGAGGAAATAAGGCACCATCAATAGCAAGGAGAGGAAATAGACTTAGCTCACTTCTAAGAATTTCAAGAAAGATGAGAACAACTCAGGTGGTGGTAATGCAATCATGTTCTCGAATACTTCTGCTTCTGGAAATGTGTCTTAGAGAAATGTACTATCACCCTAAAATAGCATTGGAGACAGCAAGGCTTCCAAAAAGGGACTCACTAACCATCCTTCACATTACATATAAGATAAATAAAGTTATGTCACAAATTCGAAACTTGGAAGGTCTATTTCAAATCTAAACTCAAAAACTCCAGCACTTCAAACAGTCAGATCATAAGCAAATTTTAAAATAAACTTTCTCACATTAGATTAACCCACTGCAGCAGCAAAACCTAAATCAGACTGGTGCAGCTGGAGGCAAGAAACTGGCTAGCATCTAAAGTGTAACTAACCTGCTGTAAGAAAAGCATAAACAGATTTTACTCGAGAAAGAGAAAGGCGTGTCTTAAACTCCACAGGTTCCAGATTAGAGAGTAGATTCTGAACTCATCTCTCATCAAAATCACATCAACTTTGTTTCCTAGGAGAATAGAGAACAGTAGTAAAACTAGAGACAGAAGAATTGTATTAATGAGGATTTATAAGCAGGACAATCAAATGATTAAAAGTAGAATCAGATTGAGGATAATGGGAATAGCCTATCACAGAGAACTGGAGACAGCAGTCACATTAATCTTGAGATTCACTCTACCACAGTAAAAATATTAATTGAAGATGCAATAAAAATTTAATTTTACAGTAGTGAATAAGAATCATAAGCTTACTACTTTCAGCATGAATTAAATGAGTGATGGAAATGATGCTGACGATAAAGATATTCAATAAGACTGAAAAAAATTTAATTAAAAAAGTGGTCCACAAAGCTTTATAGCACATTAGCTGCTTGGTACGGGCTCCTTCGGAGAAGTATTTTTGGTAGAGAAAATATCTAATGGAAGGTTTAGATTATGCCTCTTTGATTAGGGTCACAATCTTACCAGGTATGCAATGACAGAAAGAAATGTGATGTCGATAGTTCACCATCCCTTTATTGTAAAACTTAACTATGCTTTTCAAACTGCAGAGAAGCTATTCCTCATTCTTGATTACTAGCTTATATAACGATTTCATGAACCAGATAATGTAGTATTGGATCATGAGGGTCACGCCATGTTAAGATATCCCCAAAGAAGGCATGGCTAAATCTTTCTGTGGGTCAATAAATAAATAGAGTTTTTTCTTTCTAGTATAATATTATTTTAGTATTATCTTTTCAACCTATAAGTACTTCATTATTTCCGTTCCACATAGCTATCGAAGGATGATTCCTGAGTCTTTTCACATTATCTACAGTTTAAAAATTAATGTTAAGGAATCCATCATAGCCTGGTGAGCCTGGGTAAAGTGCACATGCAAACATCATGTCATGCCAAATAACTTGCACATTTTTAGAATCGATCAAAGCCTTATCATATTGTAGTTTGCACCAAGTGCATCTTAAATAGTTTTTTAATACACTTGTTGGTTCTTGAAAGCACGGGGCATGAACATATCTGGTGGGATATAATTACCTCCTTTCATGAAGAGATAAACAATATTTGAAACTTATTACATTTAATTGCAGCCCAAACATAGAACCATTGCCTATTTAGTCTGGAGTTTGGAGCCATTCAACAGTTCTAATTCTGAATAAATTAATTCCAGATTCCGCAAGTGACTAGCCTTGGACCCCAGTCCCATCCGTATTGATAGGAAGCCTTTCTTGAATAGGAGTAGTTGAAGGGAAGAGTGATGTTTATAGTTTCGTTGAGAGTCTGCGCAGCCTTGAGGTCATGCAGCGGAGCGGATGCAAAATGAATCGTAATGTTATTCTGCACTTTGTCACTCAGTAAACTCTTCACATCCACAACCCATGTCCTATGCATATTAAACTCTTATATATGAGTTCATATCCTACACTCGGCCTTTTTTTAAGTTTATTAGCCGAAAGAATAAGCTAATTATTCAAAGTCACGTCAGCATGGGTATCGAGTCCTTCAAAGACCATCTCTACTACATTCCTGTTCAAAATTTCTGGATTAAGAGTGAAAGAGCTAGAGTATTCCCAGTCCTCCAACTCAACCCAGTAGGATTTCATAAGATTATCTCTGAAATAAGGATCCTCTAGGAGACCGTTTTACATCAAATCCAAATGAACAGTGGACGGCACAAAAGCTGGGTAAACTTCAGTTGGTTTCGAAAGATTCCTAAAGCTCCATTGGTCTTATCCTGATGTAATATACTGGTAACTTACAGGCTAGCTTGAGGCAAAGCCTAAAATTTAAAATTTATTTCAAAAATAGTACCTTAAAAGAGGAAGATGGCGAGAATTAAAGATATTGCTTTAGGATTAAGATTTCTTCTCATTTATCTTATAATAATTTAACTCCAAATATCCTTCTTTCATTTTAACTTTAATGGTTTAGTTTATCAGGATTTGAGAGATTAAATAAACTAAATTTCATAACTCTTACATCATAACCCTTCTATTTCTTCTCTGATGCTTTAAATAGCCTTTTTTCTTAACTTTGATTTATTTCTTCATTCCTGTCAATTTATCCTTATAGGTCAAGATTTTTCTAATTCTACTTTCTTGTTTCTTCTTCTTTGAGCTGCTCTTCTCTAGCTTTATTTTGCTTAATATGGTCCTTCAGGCATCCTTGAATTTCAAGAGCAAGATCCAGATCTTTCTTAGTTTTAGCTATATTATCACAAATCTGCTGATTTTTCTTTCTCTGTGCAGCTAGGTCCCTCTGAGCCTCCTAAATTCTTTGATGTTTATCTCTGCTCTAGTGATGTAGTTCGTCTAACCTAATGTCCAAACTTTCTATGATTGGATTCTAATGCAGGGATCTTATTCTCTTCTCAATCTATATCAACATGCAAATATAGAATAAAAATGCATTTTACCTTATCCTCATAATACTGCCTTTGCTACTCTAGCTAAGAGGTAAGTAGATAGTTGTACTCTCTAATAGTGTTGTCTATTTTTTCTAAAAGCATTCGGTCATCTACTTGAGGACCCCCAGCCACTGAGTTCGGCTAATTCGAATCTGGGAAACTCATCACCACTGTTGAATTATTCTGCTACTGTTGTTTCTACAGGCAAGTAAATTATTTATGAACTCCTGGCTTACAAAGATTTGAGTCTTGATGATGCGGTGCACATAGTTGTCACCTTTGTAGTTCCAAATTCTTTAAGAAGGGGAGTTCAAGAGAAAAGGAGTGATTCGTTTTCTAGTAATGGCTGACTGCATGGCCCAGCATGATAGCGACCACAGCCTATGAAAGAGCAGACCAAGCACACCCACAAGTTCTCCTTATTATCGCAGTAGTGGCAAAATAGATCTACTGAATCGCTGGGTGATTAATTTTCATTGAAGTGAATCTTAGACTAAGTGTTGCAAACTACACACTCCTGCACTAGATTGCCCCATCTATAAAACTTATTCTGAGAGAGTTATTACTTACTTATGCTTCTGATTAGACTCATTGAAAGCTTCATACAGAACAGTCGCAAAGAGCCCACTGATTGAAATGTCTAGCTTCTCTAAGCAAAGTGGGCAAGACGGCAAAGGGATCAAGCATTCATCAAGGATCTGCTGAAAATCTCTATTCTGCAGAACTAACTCGGAGAGGAAGACTGTGTACATGATCTCTGTGTTCTTCTCACTGAAGAACCTTCCATTTAAAGCCTAAATTATAGATGAAGATAAAGTATTGGAGCAAAGGTTTTACATTGTAGAGCTGGTCTGCTACTGGCTGGGTTCTAAACTTTAAAACCAGGGAGTATATGCTCGGCAATTTTAAGTACGAAATGATCTTTATCATCAATATCTCAGCCTCTAGGATCTTTAGTTGATCGTTGAAAAACTCCTCAAATGAAATTTCTGAAGGAATTGCTAAGATCAGCAAAGTTTAAGAGCGCTTTAATGGCAGAGTAGGCTGATGATTCAATTGTTGGTTGATTGGTTGACTACTCGAGATGTAAGGGATCTCTCGCAGAAGCAAAGTATCCTCACACTATAAAGTCTCTTTGAACTAATCGACTAGATGAATAATTTCATTATAAGAAAATGATTAAAGATCTTGCTTTTCATCATATAAGAAATCATAGGTCAGCTCAAGCAGTTTAATCTCCTCTTCAGATTTCACATCTCCATTTTCACTAGAGGTCTCAATTTTTTAATCTATTGATTCCCGGGATTGCCCAGGAAAAGAAGTAGAGTTGATTTTTGCAATTAATTTGTACATGATATTTTGACTATATTTATAAAAAAAGAAGTGATTTTATCTTTAATCTAAAACTTAACCTTAAGAAATAATTTATTTAAAAAGAGGATTGTAAATTAAAGTATTGGAATGGAGGAGCATTTTATAGAGGTTCAGTAACAGCACTTGCATTAGACCGCCTCTAAAAACCAGTTGTCGGCTAAAACAGTTGCGATAGATTTGGCTGCAGGTACAATCGCAGGAATTCTCTCTACCTATGCAGGCTATCCCCTAGATCTTATTAAAGTATTCTATGACATATTTCTTGAAGATCCCTTTAGTTTCGTTAGTATAATTCAAAGAAAATATTCTTATAATATTCTGATGTATTTAATGCTTTTAATAAACGTCGAAGGACTCAATGACAATAGCAGCAAGGCAGATTTACAAAGAAGGAAGACTGCCCGCATTTTTCAAAGGAGCTAATTAGATTTACACCTGCTTATGAATAATGGTGCTTGCAATAAGATGTTTGATCAAAGGTTGACGAAAATTAATTCAGAGGAGTCCAAGCTCTATTTGAGCGGTTGCATGGCAGGAGCCTCTTCCTTGATTGCTTTTGTGCCGACTGAGCTCATTAAGATTAGGATATAGGATATTCACTAAAGCCAAACTGACATATACCGCAAAACCATTCTTAAGATCTACTCTGAAAAGGGCTTGTTTGGGTTCTATAGAGGTACTGTTCCATAGTTTTGGAGGGATTTAAAGATGATTGCTGGAGGCCTTGCAGGCTCAACTACTTGGTTTCTTTTACCAAAATGCTTTAGTATATTTGACGTAATTAAATCAGTAGCCTAAACCGAGAAGTATGTGAATCATTCCATGCTCTAGATTTGATTCTTCTTTAAAACAGCATGGCTTGGCAATCTATCATAGAGGCTCTTTTCTTGCTTGAGTCGAGCTTTTGTTGTAAACTCTGTTTGCCTTGTTATAGTTAAGCTCTCAACAGTTGACTCATCACTTCTGATTATTCTTGAGCTGATTCGTCAAAATCAATACTTTTTATAACTTTACTGCTTAAATTTGAGAACTCTAAGCACTTCTTCTAAGAACTATGATGCGAAATGCACATATGATCTCTAAATTATCTCAAGGTACTTGTCCTTGAGAGAAGACATTTAGTTGGAGGAGAGCTATTAGCAGTTTACTATATTCAAAGGATGCAGAGAGGTACCCAGAATACGTAGCAAAGCTAGATGAGATAGTTGATATAATCAATCCTGTTATGGATAACGCCCCTCCTCAAACCTTTATGGAATATCTCAAGCTGGGCATGAAGTTAAAGAAACCTAAACTTTAAAATCATGCACAGATCTACTAGATGATGACTGCTCCATGTGCTACTGTTCTCTTTTTTAATTAAGAGCTTTAATCTGATATCTTGAAGGCAACTCTGGCCAGTGATGGAGTAATTGGAGCTATGGGCAGCCCTTATTCTTAAGGCTCCTCTTACATTTTATTGCACATGTGATGGGAGAAATCGATACTAAAAAAGATGGTACTACGTCAAAGGAGATAAGCTTTGTAGGTAATTTGCAAAATTGGCCCAAGAAAGAGGAGTAAAATATCTTATTGACTTATACTTGTATTTAATGAGTAGAGATAAAGCTAAATGCTAGTGTTGATGAGATCATAACCACCAAGGATGGGAAAGTTTAAGGTGTGAAACTTGAAAATGGAGAAACTATCTCAGCTCCTAATAAAATTTGATCCTCACTCATCACGTTACATTCAATAAACTTATCAAGAATTAAGATCATATTTCAGAGGATTATAAGACACTATCGAATATAATTGAACATCAACTATGAGGGATCAGCTTGCAAGATCAATCTAGTTCTCAATGATCTCCCCTAATTCAAATGCATTCCTCATGTTAATGATAAACACCAAAATACCCTAACTAGCATGCAAGACATACACTCATCATACTTGGATGCAGTTAATGGGGAAGTTTGCAAGAGACCCATGGTTGATAAATTATGAAGCCCTTTTATTTTCAAAAGGAGGCAAAGACTGGGATGAAAAGTCTAAAATTAAGCCTTTATTGTTTTTCCCTCTCATTAGGATGTGCTTTTGCCACCTGATCTTGATAAATTAATGAGCACTCTCTATGAATAATCTGTATTTCTCAAGGCCTATCTAAAAAGAAATTCAAACACTCCTTTTTCGAATCTGTATATGTGCGGTAGAAAAATTGTGCTCAGCAAGTCCTCAAGAGGAAGTGATCGACAAATAAAGCTTAGTAACTTTAATCACTTGATTTACTTTACTTATTCTAATTTCTATTATATGAAGGTGAGCACAGAGTCTGCCTGGAACTCCCATAACGCCACCTCCAGCGTGTTAGCCACTTCCGCACATTTTATAACAATCTATTTGAATTTGCGTATCCTGGGGATGGCCTTGATCTATATAACTAAATTCAATAATAAAAAAATTTCATGCATAATAAGTATAGTGCTCCATGGAAAATATTTCCTCCTGTTAAGCCAAATATTCTCTCAAGAATAATTACCATATCCTAATGAACGATTGATTTAGTGAAGCCAGGTGCATATTCTTCAATCACTTCGAAAGTGTTTTTAATGAATTCATTTCTAGAATTTCATATATATCGACTCCTTTTAGTTTAGTAGGTGCATATTAAACGAAGAGAGTGGCTACCACATTTTCATCTCCCTTTTTGTTCAAAGATGGATCTAGCATGGAAGGGATAACCATTTCAACCATTTATAATTGTAACTTATCTTGTATGCTCTCTGAGTTGATATGATTAGTGCCTTGAATATAGTTAGTCATGATCTCTATCTTTTCTTTCATGTTTTTGGCGTGCTTTGCTATGTCATTCACATGATGATTTTAACTTTATCAAAATGATAGTTGATGTTCTTGAGAGCTGTCTTATTTTTTAAAATTTGGAAGGTATGATGAGTGGCATTTGAGATCACAATAGGAGCTGAAAAACTTATTTCCTAATACACTGGTGCAAATTTTGCGAGATAGTTGCTTATCGATCCCATACCTCCTTTGAAGATATTTAACATCTGTTCTTGCCATCGATTAAAGGTGTTTGCAATATTTCAGATTCAAAGTACTGATCGAGAACATTAACCAAAGTAGAAATATTTAACCTCACTAGAATGCATCCTTTTTAGAAAACTTGGCGATCTCCTTGAGTTCCTCATCATGGCCTAGTAGCAAGTACTCTCCTTCTTTTTTAGTTGGAGTAAAACTGGGGTAATATCTGCGATAGAGAGTGAGTTCATCCCTCCAGTTGCTGGGGAAGAGATCATCTATGATCTAGTTCCTCAATAGAGATAGCAAATAAGAGGCTCTGGAGAATACATACCCTGGGAACACCTCCTCAGAAACGGCTGCTCCTCAACTATCAACAGTAGACTTGAGATTGCTCTTGGCAAGGTAGTTTGAACAAATGAGTCCGTTGTGGCCTGCTCCTATAACTATCGCATCAATTTTCGATAATCTTAAAAAGCGTTAGAGTTCTCGTAATTTGATGTGAGAGAGATAGCGCTTGATTCTTATGAGTTGCAAGTTTTTGTCTAAGTTTAGTAGATAGTAACATATTTGATAGAGGTATAAAGATATAAGGAAAACTAAATGTTAATATCTTAAATTATAATTACCCTACTGATGGAAAGATAAAATAGCTTTAATAGTATTTTTGGGGGGAGAAATATTTTTTAATAAATTTTAAATTAAAACAAAGATAAAAATTAAGTGGAGCACAGTAAAGAAAAATATTATTATGGAATCTATGTTTGAGAGCAGTAGTCGTAGATTACAAGGCAAAGAATCGTTTTATAAGCATGCTGTTGATGCAGCTCTTTAGCTATCTAGAGAATGAAACATTTTAAAACTTAGCTGTATAATCGTCAAAGGGGTAG
This sequence comes from Tetmemena sp. SeJ-2015, assembly GCA_027382625.1. Lineage (NCBI taxonomy): Eukaryota > Ciliophora > Spirotrichea > Sporadotrichida > Oxytrichidae > Tetmemena > Tetmemena sp. SeJ-2015. The sequence goes on from JAJKFJ010021080.1 coordinate 18,927, forward strand.
GCGAAGAACCAAGTATAATGATTATCTAAGTGCAATAATCTTTCTCAGAAGATAGCTGAAACCTTGCTCTGATATTTTGAGATTGGGGTCAACATTAAACATGCGCTGGAATAAGTTATAGGACAGAAAGTATATTCCATAGGTAGGAACGTCCCTCCAAACGATAAAAGAGAAATTATCATTCCAGTATTTTCTTTTCTTCCTCTGAGAGATTGGTCTACCTTTTAAAAATTGAAATATCTTTTTATTGTATTCACCATTTGTGGCGAAGGTTCTAAATCAGAGTTAAAGATTCTCTATCTTTTTTACAGTGCCATGATTGGGATGTTGCCTAGTACTGGCGACAACGCTCCTTTGAAAAATTAAAAAATAAGTCTGTTATTAAGTATAATAAAAATCTTCAATTTATCTATTGTAATGAAACTGAGGAGGGGGGAAATATAAATAATATTAAGAGTTATTTTGTTTGAGTAAACAGAGCAGCAAAATGGAAATGACCGAGCAAGAGAAGCAGCGCATCCAGGAGAAGGTGGAGAAGCTGCGCAATTCCCGCTTCAAGCAGCAGACCCTCCCCGCATGGCGCCCCATCCCCTCCTTCAAGTCCACCATGATCACCTTCACCGTCTTCGGTTTGATCTTCCTGGCTTTGGGAGTGGCCCTCTACGTGATGAGCGACCAGATCCAAGAGGTTACTGTGCAGTACGATGACTAGTGCACCAAAGTCCCAAGCAATTGCCCAGTTACAATTACCACCACCCAAGACATCAAGGCTCCCATCTACGTCTACTACCAGCTGGACAACTTTTACCAAAACCACAGACGCTATGTCAAGTCTCGCAGCTTCGACCAACTCAAGGGCAAGAACGTGGATGTCTCCACTGACTGCGACCCCATCGTCAAGAACAAGGATATCTATGCTGGCTTTATAAAGTCATCTTCAAGTTAATTTAAAGTGTGTGGCTTAACAGCATATGGTGATAAAACTAAGGTACTTCCCGCAGACGATGTGGCATGGCCATGTGGACTTGTGGCTAAGAGTTTCTTCAACGATACCTACACTCTTTTCGACAGCTCAAATAAGCAAGTCACCATCGACGAGACTGGCATTGCTTGGGAAAGCGATAAGGAGTACAAGTTCGCCAATCAACTGTGCTAATCTCCTATCTATCTCCTTTTCTTAGTAAGTTATTGAATGGAGATATGTCTAAGCAGTGGATGGATGTTACTAATGGTAAGCTCCCTTCTTCCCCTTTTAAATTAAACTTGGATCAAGCATAGCTTTATTAAAAGGTATAGAGCAGGGTTTATGATTTAGAGCACTTCATCGTTTGGATGAGAACAGCTGGTCTTCCCAGCTTCAGAAAGCTGTGGGGTAAGATCACCACCGACCTCAAGGCAGGAAAATACCAACTCAACATCGTCAACAACTACGATGTCAGCAGCTTTGAAGGACAAAAGAGTTTCGTCCTCTCCACCACCAACGCTCTCGGCGGCAAAAACTAAACCCCACTACAAGCATTCAAAACCCCATAATATGATAAGAAAGTGAAAATAAGTTGTGTATAATTAATTTCTTTATTAATACTTATAATCATGCGAGTCAAACTCGAAATTACTCAAAAATAACTACATGATCCATCCTATCTCAGTTTCATTTTGACTCTAAGGTATGGATGTAGTCACCCTTATCAGTAGTAATAGCCAGTTCTCAACATCAACTCCATCGCAAAAATG
>JAJKFJ010021081.1:0-19159 GCA_027382625.1 Tetmemena sp. SeJ-2015
TTTTTTCCAATCTCATGATATTTTATTCAATCTTGCCGACTGTAGCAAACACATCTATCGTTGAAATGGCAGTAACGGTACAAAACTGTGAATCGACGTGAGCGCGTTATAGAACTTCACTAAGCCAGTTTATTATAATAATCTGAAATAATTTACATTAGAACTGCTCGAGGTTGAGTAGGAGTAGCGTGAAGTTTGTATTCTGAGACAGCTGTGTTCACACCACAACACCTTCATGAAGAAGAGTTGGTAACAAGAAGCACGATAACATAGAAGTTTACGAGTAGAAAGTAAATATAACTACAAGTGCGTTTACTTGCAGGAATCAGCGAAGATCCAGCTGTTAGAGCTTATCTGCTCTTCATCCTCCGCTCTATCAAGCGGATTGAGCTAATGTTGCGTTCCTTAAGAAGCTCAGAGAGAAGATCAACAGACGGTGAGATCGTTCTACTCGTTGACAACCTCAGCGTACACAAGACAAAGGAAGCGAAGAAGGCATACGCTGAGTTTGAACAATCATCCTGTTTTTAAATGTTCCATACTCGCCAGAGTTCACGGCATTGAGTTTTACTGGAACTTAGTTTAAGGGACACTATAAGAAGCTGCTGCTCTATCACTTGATGCATGATTAAGCTATCGATACAGAGGATTTAATAGTGAGTAGTTGTAAGAGAGTGGAAGAAGAGAAGACAAAAGTTAATGTGCGAGATAAGGTAGAGTGAATATTAAGGAAAAGTATTTAAGCTTAACTTAATAACTTAAGTCACTTTTGCTTATCTGGGAAGAAGGGATTCTTAAGAGGTTCCTTTCTCTCTTCTGTTGGGCCAGATGGACCTAGCTTCCTCATCTTCGAACCTGCTCCCGCATCTATGTGCATCTCGTCGTCCCTAAGTTTGTATAGTGATAGACGCTTGCTCACCTCGATGCTTGTATTTTGCTTCCGTGCTCTGAATACCTTTGCTCTCTCCTTCATTAAGTAGATGCCAGTGCCAGGTTTCTCTACACAGTTAAACTCTAAAACTTACTAGAGAAGTAGGGATACTTCTGAAGCTGCTCAAACCATTCGTCGCTGATAACTATTCCTTGGCTTCTTTGGTTCGTTCTCCTCTACTTAGAATCTCTTCCTGTGTGCATCTTCATGATCTCTTTGAGATACTCTGCACGTACAGTAGCAAGGAACCGCCAAAGAAGAACTTCGTCTGGCAACTTGGTTTGAGAGTTGTTTTCCTTGTTAGGAAGGAATAGAGCAACCTCCGTCTATACTCTCAATAATACGTCCCATCGCATCGTCATGATACGATATTTAGTATTTTAGAGACTGAGCGAATGATACTAGAGATAAGTTTTCTGGCGATCTCCATCATGTTCAATGATCGGTTTGTTATGAGAGTCTTTTCTTCTCTATTACAGCACAACGCAATTGCTTCTTGAAGAGAGAGATGGAGAGAATCTTAGTTCATAACATTGTCGGAAAGAGAAACAAACCAAGCTAAGATTATATGAGGTGTGATATCCATATGAGAAGTTCTTACCTTGCTAGTGAGGTACCTTGAGAGAGGTTTTCCTTGTCTTATGAGAAAGTGACAAATATCCACTCTTAATCCTTAACATTCAAGTTTTCCACCATCGTTGCTCGATGTACTCCGTTTGTTCTAATTTCAAAATCAAAGTTATTATTATAGATCTAGATCCGAACGAAGCTAAAAGTCTTACTATTAATAGTGAGATCCTATAGGATGACAGCTGAAATAGATAGAGCTAGAGATCTAAGCGAATCAGGTGCAAGTTGTAGATGCGAGCCTCCCTTTTTACTATGTGGTGGCTCCATTAAATTTATACTAATTTTATACTTAAAACCTAATTAGTAGCAATACTAAAGTTGCTGCACTAACTCATTTTCAGTAGCAGTTTAATCGCGTTGCAATGAAATAGTAGCAAGCGCTATTTTTAAGCTTTTCGTGACGTCGACATACTAAATGGTTCCAACGGATATTTTGTAGCACTAACACTGCGTTTTGAATTAATCTCGTAGCAAAATCAACAGAATAGAGATAAAATATGGAGCTATCGGTGAACTAATATAAGAAAGATGAAGAACATCATAACTGAACATTTTGCACCTCTGATGTTCTTCGTGAGTGGCTTCTGCATAGGCAACACGCATAAGACGTTATTTAATGTAATACTCACGCTCGCGCACGGGCTCTTCATAATTTTAAAAAAATTTGAAGTGTTATGGACACCCTAATACGTGAGAAGTCCCTTGCCCGCTATAATGTTCAGGGAACACATGCTGTCGTAGCATGTGCAGGGGAGCTCTTCTGCTTGAGACTCGACGCTGATCTCTGCTGCTTGGCATATTGTCTAAGCCAAGAGTTGAGAATTGGGTAGGCGTTTAACTATCACGCACGTATGCTCCTCTTGTTGCGCTCCATGAGATCTGAGGAGAAGAAACTTTTTGAATGCGAGTAATGTCAAGCGACAGTTCGAATATCCTCAGAGCTCAAGCGGCACAATCAAGAGTCCACTCAGACAACTATAGATCTAAATAATGAAACATTAGAAAGTGGAACTGGTCGCTATCTGGCATTGTGAAGCAGCAACATTCTCCTCACTCTGTCTTTCCTCAAGAACACAATGGAGAAAGAAGCACATGGCTTGAGTTCGTAATTGAAGGTAAAGAAACTTTAAAGATTGGTGCCAGCTAAAGGCAACACGCATAACTTGCAGGTTCAACTAAAGAGGAACAAGAGGAGAAGAAGAGAAGATTGAGTTCATGAATCAGAAGCCTTAGTGTATGGTGTCAGTAAATGTTCAACTAGCTCAAAGCAAGACTCCATGCTTGAGATTGGGGGTTTTACCCCTTTTTTTCTTTTTTTTTGGGGAGGAGTGTGTCAAAATTACCTCCAACCTTGCTGATGCGAAGCGAAGAGACCCATCATACAAGAAGAGCATGCTTACAAGATCCTTACGAATACCTTGTTAAGAAGGATGAGAGAGTCTTGAGTTCGCGACGAACTGAAGTGTTGAGAGAAGGGGACAAAAAAACTTGGAAGTACGTTCTTTCATCTCTGCCTGGTGTCTTATCCGATCGATTACATCGCCATGTCGGCCTTCTAATGGGAGATCACACTAAAGAAGATAATTTGCAGCAGGGCCGCAATCAAGTATATTAGCTTACTGGCTATTTGCTCACTGACCTCGTTAGAGGAGTGATGGGTTGCATGAGTTGGGATTGAGTTGGGATTCGTGCACGAGATCTCAAGCCAAGACATCATGATAAACATTTGAAACCAGTCAGAAGCAACGTTCATAGCTCTCATACCAGGTTGTAAGAAGAGAAACATTGAGGAAGCATCGTGCAATGAACTGTGCAGGTTACTCTCCCATAGAGACAGACTTGGCTCAAGGGTCACTGCAGTGGGACATTTGGTCTATAGTTGCAATCATACTTGATGCGATATGAAAGAGGAATAACTTACTTAGTGTGAAAGTGAAGAATTGATGCAATAATATTCGCAACAAAGACATTGTAAGATATTAAGACAAGTATCAGAACCTTTGAAAATTAGTACAAAGTAAATAATCAAGCAACCTTGAAACCTACCACACCCAGTTTATCTGAGATAGAAAAAAAGGAGCACTTAAAGGTATAAATTCAGAGAATATGAGACAGATGTCAAGGTCCCTTCCTAGAAGACTTTAGAATGCCTTGTTTAGGTTTAAAATTTAGCATGATTATAAGTTTAATAAAGAAATTATTAATTATACACAACTTTCACTTTCTTATCAATTATATGGGGTTTTTTTGGGGTTTTTTATTTCGAAATACTTTTTTAGTAATTAACTAGCCAATATTTTCCTCTATTAGTACGAGCTCATCATAAAACCCCTGAGTCTGATAATTAGAGAAATTGTTTTTCATATGTTTTTCTTTGGAATATTTTTTTAAACCTTATTTAAAGGTTGGACCAAGCTTTGAGAAATCTTTTTTAGCGTAAGTCTATCCTTTGCAAATACTACTGTTTGTGTAACTCAGCAACTCTTTATTCTATGAATGATTATATATTTGTAAAAGCTATTATATATAATATGGATGATTAATTTCTAGAAATGCTTGGGTTATTTTAGGAAACATTTGTGTTATTATACCAGTTTTAGCCTGCTTATTGGGGGTTTTGAATTCCTTAGTTGTTACCAAACATGTTCCTGATAAAAACAAATAAATTAAATAATAGTTTAGTGATGAAGGGCAAGAAGCATGAGGTTTTATGGAGCACCTTGAATATTGCAAAAATCACAATGAATATAAAAGACACGACCATCAATCCCACCATCAAGAATACAAAAGCAAACGGTTTAAATAAGATCAAGATCAAGTTACATCCGAAAATACTCAGGAATATAAAGAAAGTAATTCTTGCTTCACTTTTATCATAAATGAAAATTATAGTTTGCTTCTTAACCTGCTTATTGAATGAGAATTTCCTCACTGTAGCTTAAAGATTAGGTCATTTAGGAGGTTGTATTTGATTCATAACTTGCATTTTCTCCCGTTTAAGTGGAGCTTGCTTATTAAGCTTAGGCCAAATAATTTTGTGTTAGCAAGTCTGTGTTTGTATCTCGAGTGAAGTATTAGATAAAGGCTATGTTTATGAACAAATACAGGCTAAGTATAAATTTCACTGAAAAGCTCAAATCTAAGAAAAATTAAAATACTTTCATATAATTTAGCTAAAGGTAAAGGAGCACCTTTTATAAATGCAATTGCTGGTACGAGGGCAGCATTTTGTTATATATTCTCTTCGAAATCTTTAATGAATTTAATTTAATTCTATAATCTTGGCAAATTAAGGGTGTACACTAGAATAATTGCTGTACCACTCCCTTATTTTAATCCAAATTGTATTATATAGTTAAATTTTTATTTAGTGTGCTTCTTTTTCAGTGAAAATAAGAGTGGTTAAGTTTAAAAATATAGTTTAAAAATTTTTTAATTTTATTCTCATTCTCATCTAATAAAAAATTTTTTATTTTAAAATTCTAAAAATGGGTACGATCTGCTATCAGCTTGAATTTTGGTGGCCTCATAGAAGCATAGTGCAATATTAGCCAAGGCCACTAATATTTGCAGGCCAAAGATTAGAGCAAGTAAATTTTTTACCCATTTTTTATCTCTCCATTGGGTTCCTTAATTAAGACTCGAAGAATTAGAGTTATTAATGCCGGCTACAACCGGTTCCTCTTGGTTTTCATTTCTTGGAAGTGGCATAAGTTCCAAAGATCTGATTTCCTGAGAAAAATTAAAAATATAAATTAGTGAAGGAGGGTAGTAGAACGACTCATGATAGAGGGAATCCCTGATATTATGGTTTAATTAGGGCTACTCTTATTATTAATCCATAGACTTGTAATTATTAAATTTTTTTTATAATAAATATATTAGAGGACCTATTGAATTTATTAGAAGGAAGTTGGAAGATGACAAATATAAATTGAACTTCGATATCGATTTATCCCATTTTTTGATTGTATTTAATTGTCCTTACAATTCAAATAAACCATTTTTGCTTTAAATTCACAAAGATTTTAATGTAGATCTTTCAATTTAAGATAGATTTTAAAAGTTGAAAAAATCTAATTTTATTTTAAAGGATTTTAGTTTTTCTTAAAAATAAAACCTTTCAAAATAAAGGCCTTTATCAATTTACAGTTTTTCACTCTACTTAGTGCTACAAGCTTTGCTCTTTTCATACCCATATGCAACTTGATGTTCTTCGATTTATTGCTGAATTTTTTCGCCTCCCCTCTCAATTCTCAATCTTTGAATGAGCTTCTTATCTATTTGTGGGTTCTTTTACTTCATACTTGCCAGAATTTAATCAGCATAAACAGTGGTTAACTCGTAAGTAAGGCTTTTCATGAACTCATTATGCCAGTCTTTACGAGTGTTACGATCATAAGCACGATAGTCATGAGTTAGAGAAGTTTTCCTTGAGTAATAATCTGTAAGATCCTAGGTCTATCTCTTTCTGCAGTAATGCTTATGGACAGAGTTATATGAGTGAAGCTTGAAAAAGTTCGGTCTATCAGGCTCCTCCAAATATTGCAGGTAGAAACTACACTTATCTTGATAAAGTTCACGTTCTCTCTTCTTGAATTTTGAGTCAGTGCATTTGAAATTTATTAGCCTATAAGAACGAGAGACATTGTCTCCCTGCACAGCTAAAGAAAAATGCTTCTCCTAGGCGAGTCCTTTCACTAAGTATATCAACTCTGCTCTAGAGCATTGGTATGATCTTTGGAACTCATAAAATTTCTCAGTTTCAACCTCAATAAGATTCTCATCCTTAGGAATTAACTGGTTATCATAGTCAATAGCTTCATTCCTTCTATAGTTAGCATCTACATTTCTATCCAGAGATCTAATAGAATCTTCCATTGAGAACTCATTGATTACATCTTCATCAGCAAAGAGAGATACACTATCATGCGAGTAATCTAAGTAGTACAAATTCTTATCCAAATCAAGTTCCTTAACCTATCTCTTGACATTTATAGCGCTGCTTTGATCTTTTACTCTCATAGTTTAAGATATTCTACTTTCATTAGATTGTTGGCTTCTCATTGAACCAATCTCATTTTATACTTTAAGATCGAAATTAGAGGTTTGACTTACGACCCCACTAGAATCGTTATCTCTAAGTCTTTCAAACTCCACTTAATCTCCTGTTAAATCAGCAGCAGATCCAAGAGCCTTTTTAAGTGTCTCGTATCTTAGTTTGATTTAGGGATCAAGATATTCTCCTGTTAGCTTGGCTTTTACTACCTTTTAGTGTAAACTTCGAAATAGTCTAAGCTTATTGCTTTATATCTTATCGCTTATCGAGTTAATTTTAGGCTAATCTTTCTCTTTAGCTACGTCTTGAGACATATCTTCAACAATTTCAATATCATCATCTTAACTTAATTTTTCAGTACTTGAAAAATGCTATTGCAATTATTCTTAAATACTTGAGATTTAAGAATTTTCCTAGATTTAATCATCCCTAAATGTTAAATCTTCTTCCTATAATCGTGCTTACTAAGAAAGTGAGTTGGATTAAGAGTTTTAATTTTAACTATTTGTCTCTGAGTAATTGTCTCCAATTATCATAAGATCGTCATCCTCCTCATTCATTATTAATTCCACAGTTTACTAAGGAATTTAACCTGTCATCTTCTTCTATTAAGAATTATTTTCATTTGCGTTACCTCCAATTTATTCCTATAATTGTTCAGTGAGAGTTTTTTGGTAGGGAGATTCAAGGTCGAAAACCTCAAGCTATAAACTTTTCTTTTTCTATGAGAACATGTCTTTGAGAATGTTGTTTGACTGCGAATACTCTTGCTAAATTCTTCCCTCATCATCTATATATTGCCTTCTCCCTGTAAAGCTTGATTCGCCATTTCTAAGTTACTCAATGACTGTACCTGCTTCTCGCTGCCTCCTTTCTTTAGCCTCTTTCTCGCACTCTCTTTCTCTCTACTCCCTAGTATATTGCTCTCGAAGCTATTATGCGAACCTTCTAGTTGGTGTCATTTTAACCCTTTCGCTCTAATATCTGATTTGATCAATCATCAGCGTAAACTGATCTTTCGTGACCATGATGAGTGAGTCTTCATTTTCAAGTTCCTCTACATTCTCAATAGGCAGATAATTGTTCTTAACCAAGATATAGTTAGTCATGGGATTGCTTGAGTCTCGCAAAGTGAAGTTCAGATTGTGAGTAATGTGAGCCTCAGGTGAACGTAAGTAACTGAAAACTTGCTCATGAAGAGCAAGCACAGTTGGAATCTTTGATCGTTCCAAAGTCATTCCGATCAATCTATTCTGTGGAGAGAGGAATATGTGCAAATTCAGATGACTTGGTTTCATGAATGCCTTGCTGTAACTTACATATGGAGTCACAGTGAAGGGTTTCTCTTAGAGATAAGGCTGGATCATTTATGGAAAAGCAAAAAGAGATTGTTCAATTGAAATATAGAAAGTAAATAACTAAAAACTAAGAGCATTTTAAGCTAATGTAAAGCAAATTTGAGCTATAAAAATTTGAACTTTTCCTGATTAATTCATCTTAAAGATAGCATTTGGTCAAATATTGAAGAATTTAAGATTGAAATTTCAAAAGTATTGCTCATAAAAGTATTTTCTAAATAATTTAAAATGTTTCCTCCTCCTTTAATACTCACATAATTGTTTTAAAAGATAATCTTCTGAGAGAAAATAATGGCAACCATTGCTCAAATCATCTAGGTTAGTGACGACTACAAATGGGTCGCTCTAATTGCTTCTTTAATCGGATTCCAACTCACTGTCACTGGCTTCTATGCCGGAGGCTAGAGAAGAAAGCACTTTTATAAATTAAATTGCATGTTAAATTTGAAAATGAACTTTTCTGCCGAATTCCTGAAGGAAAATTTCCAAGCCGAACATGAAAAATATTTCCCAGGCACTGAGGTTAGCAAGGAAGCTTATCCAGATATGGGCAACGGTAGATATGCATAGAAGCTACCCTACAAGAATTGGTAAACCTGGGCAAAACAATCATTCAATTTGTATGTATGATACTTGTTTATGAGTTCAATAATGCTCAAAGAGTTCACTACAACTACTTGGAAGGTGCTACAGTTGTGATTACTTGGCTACTAATTGCTGGCTTAAGATATGAATGGGTTGCAGTGGGAGCTGGATCTGTCTATTTCATAGCCAGGTGCATTTATGCAATTGGATAAATCAAAATCATTTAAGTCTATTTACTTGAGGTTCTTATTTATAAGTTTATGCTTCCAAGGGTCCTCAAGGAAGACTCATAGGATTCTTGCTATACTTTTTCTCTTAACTTGTGCTTATGGTGTTCGCAATTCTCTCTCCACTCAGAATGGCAGGTGTCTATTGATTTAGCTGAAACCTAGATATCTCCCTTAATTCTTGAATTTAATTCTTTCACTTCAATTACAGTTCTCAAATCCTTCGCTATACTGAGGGTTCTTGATATAAAACACGTTTAGTTTCAAGTCATTTTTATTTTCACTTGGACATTTGAATTTGCCCTGCTAAATATAGTTGTGATTTTTCTTGAAGTTCAAACATTTTTTACTTTAATCTTTAATTAACTTAACTTCTAAATATATCAAACTTTAAGAAAGATATACAATCAAAACACACTCTATAACCGTCCTCTCTTCATTACTTTTTAATTAAACTGCAATCAAAGAAAATTAATTGAAATTATGATTATTATGGCAAGTTTATGTTAAAATCTTTCCCTCTATTAATTTCATTAGCCTAATCTATGTCAAGTTTGAGAGCAAGAAGTTCAATCTCTTTTGCTTTTTGAACCAGTTAACCCTCACTCAATCTCTCTATATTTTCACTCATCCTCCTCAGTCTATCGATTGAAAGAGTATCTTAGAGCCACTCCCATAAACTATCTAGCTATTATTGCTGCTGCTCTAAGTACTGATACTCCTTCTAAAATAGAACGGGGTCAGGGGGATAGGAAGAGAGGGGTCCGGCTTGAGGTGAGGTAATAGGATGTCTCGAGAGAGGTTATTAAGCGGAGCGAGGAAGTGAGGACTGAGCATGTTGCTGATAAGAATTCATAGTTTGCGCATTTGGAGTAGTCACAAAGGATAGATTTGGAGGTGATAATTTTTATGTGATTTCCTTTAGCTGAATTAATATGCGTTCCACATCTGGAATTTACTGTTACGAATTAGTTGCTTAATTAGGGGTTTGAGGGACCTAAGAGTGCTAATTAATTGGAGTTTAAATATTTTTGATTTGACTACTCTCATTACTGTTTAATTATTCTTCAATATAGAACTCTCTCTTTTCAAGGCCTTCTTAATGCATGCTATCTGAATGAAGGGTGTGGATAAATTATGGTTGGGGGATAGATCCATTTGGTGGGTAGATAAGATGCTCTGAGTTTAATTGTGACTAATTGTAAAATGTTGTAGTTAGGTGAGTAGGAGGATAAACTAAGCCAGAGGTGTCCCTTAAGATTTGGGGGTCCACCGAATGCTCCCCATTTTGATGCTGCTCAGTTCGAGTGTGGCTGCTTTCTGAGTTTTCTTGCTCTTCCAAATCTTCCATCTACTCGTCCTCTCCCTCTTCTTCTAATTGAGGCTCACTTTCTTCTTCGCCCTCTTCACCAATCATCTCCTCTTACATTTAGTCCTAAAAATATAAATAACCTTTATTTTTGCCAGTTTTTCAAAATTAAATAATCTTAAGTCCTACTCTTAAGAATCCTCCGAATGAGTGGCGCTTTGATTGTCATCGTAATTGCTAGGATTTTGCATTTGGGAAGTGAATAAGTTCAAACTATAAAGATGGCACTAAATTGAATTTATATTTTATATTTCAACAATGCGCCAGAAAGTCCATCCACATTAGCATTTTAGAGAAATTATAACAAATCATTAAGAAGAAATGGGATGTTAAAAGTCTAAGATTTAGCAGGATGCAGTTGTAAACTTAAAAGACAAACGTAGAAATGAGGATGAGCAGCGAGTTTACACAGAGCAAAGGGATGGTTATCAGCCATCTGTTAGGCCAGTTAATATAGCACAATATTTTTTATATTATAGTTGAAGGAGGAGTGGATATGACTATTGACCATAATTCTTCCTCTCCACAGTTAAATCTCTCCTTTAAAAATATATTTCTTCAAATTTATTTAGAGATAATTTCCTTAATTAAGCCAACCATGAAGTAAAGTCTAAGATCAAATACGCCACTCCTCCAAGAAGAAGGAGATAAGAAAAATATTATGCTCTTTGAAGACTTCAAATCACCCCTCCAATAAAATTCAAACAAGATATCGACTAAGGCAGAAGAGTAGAAGTATGAATATATTGATTATTTTGTATTTCTATAAAGTTTAGACAACAAAAGTGTCTTTTTTATTTTAATTTATGGCTCAGTAAACCTACTCTTAACGTGCCAAATTAAGACATCAATAAAATGCAATTGGAGTAGACAGAAGACAGTTATCCATAAGCTTCCTTGTTAGTGTAAGGAAATATATTTTCAGAATAAATTATTGTCCAGCCTCGTGCCACTTCTCTAATTCCTCAATCCCTGGAATCCACCATTAAATTTCATATTTATGATATCATATTTACTTAAATCAAGGATAGAATTAAAGTTTATCTAAGATTAGAGGTCAAACCAGCATTCTAGATAGTCAATGGAACCTCCTCTCAATCCTCCTTTGCAATAAATTCCAATTTAATTATAACCTCCATAAAAGCCTAAGAAAATAAAGCCATAGTATTTTAATATAATATATCATACATGTGTGTCTTAAACATAATAATTATTTGGAGTTCAAGTTTGAGAAAGAAGGGTCTCTCTTCTTCCTTGAAATTCAGCACGTCTATATCTATGATGCAAGAAGGAAGGCATTTCTCAGCAATCATGATGCATAAATGACAAAGCGTGATCTTTCTCGCACCTACACTCATTAAGTAAACTACCAATCGTTGAATCAAGGATAAGGCTCTCAAGTGGATACTAACTAAACATAAATAATATTTGCCATCTATAATTCAAAATCGGGTAAATATTTAATTCAGCAAACTGAGATAGAGAACTAAAGCTTCAGTCAGCAGCAGAGAAATCGTTATTCAAGAACTTAAGTGGGTCAGAAAAAGAAATGGGTCTTACTTCTTTACAATTGAGAAAATTTAAAAGTCTATTTGTATAAATCCTTTAATTAAATAGGAGTGGTACCACTATAAAAGTATTAGCTCATGTTCTCAGAAGACCCTTCAACTCAAGAGCAAATACTAGAAACTAATCCCTTTAAACATGAAACGCCTCTATCCTTCGAGGTTTCTCCTGAGGGCCACTTCGTGACGGCCTTCAACTTAAGAGAACATTTATTGACTTCACTAGATCCAAAACTTTTTAAGCCTGGAAGAGACGAAGACTCAGATGAGTATGAAATCCAAGAAAGAGTCATTTAAAGGGAGAGTAAAATAGAACTTAAGAGGCTATAAAGACTCTGGAACGGATTAGTAGGTAAATGGATTAAGCTTAGTAAAGATGACTACATAGTAAGGAGAAATATGAAGTGCCCTTTGGAGAGCTTGATGTTTTCTAAATGGAGTACGAAAGAGATCAAAATCCTTAACTGCTAAAGACTGAGATCAAGGAAAACTTGATGAAGAAAGAATTTTATAATCAGGCTGTCTATTAGACAGTTAGGAAATCAGTCTAAATATATATATGCATCTAACTTGAGTTTAAAATGTAGTCGGTAAGGGTGTTTGGATATAAGATTACAAGAAAAGACAATCAGAGAAGCCTGGAGCTAATTCTGACTCTGATGAGGATTCAACTGAGCTTCTTAAAAAAGAGATTCAATACCTAGATAATATGAAAACTCTCAAGCGTATCAATACACAACACCCTCAAGGGTCAGGTGAGAAAGACAAGAAGCAACTTAAACTTGCTCAAAGTCTGGCTGAGAGTTTAGAAACTGTGAAGTTCCTAATTACTAACAGTTCTGATTCCTACAACACTCATGCTTTTGAAGATACTCTCAAGCCTCTTAAATCTGAGATTAAGACTTAGACGATGGTAGTTTATTCTCATAGAAAGAATGATTATTTCACAGTCGATGTCTCTTGCGAAAGTTCGCTTCTCTTTTTTATTCACCCAGAAGATTCAAATTAACAAGGAGAAGCTCCTTTCTTATAATAAAGTGACTAATTTAAGTTTGATTGATTATTTCTATGGTGATAATAATTTCAATAGTAGCAGCAATAGTCTAAGTAAGATGAGAAGTGTAAGTAATGGAGGTGGAGGAGGGAAGGGTGAATGCCAAAGATATTTAGAAAGTTGCTTTATGAAGGAATCTTTAGAATTTTTGGTTCGTTGTGAAGATGAGCAGAGCAGAGTTAAAAATCTACTTGAATAAAATTAAGTCCCTTTTAATCTATGACTAGCTTTTATTATAATCTGATATTTGGGTAAAATTTAATTTTGATTTATAATTTATGATTAGTCTCTCCATATTGTTTGAAATCTAATTTGACTAAAAATAGCAAAGCTTATCTAAAATAAAGAACCTCAATTATCAAATTTTGAATCGATTTGTGCATTCGATTGAGTAAGGAACAACTTGCTTTCCAGTAAGGTAGAAACTGATTAAGATCCCCCTAGTACTTTGACCTTATCTCTACTCAAAAGCTAGCTGTTTCCTTTTCTAATTTTCTCTTTAATATCATTAAACTGTTACATCTAAGTCATTACTCTAAATTAATAAAAATATTTTCTAAAAGAAATTTGTAACTCTAGGCAATTTTTCAAACTTATTTATCATAGATAGAGTTATATACTTTCCAAGAACCTCATGCTACATTTATTAAGGAGATCCTTCTTCGCCATAGTTTGTTCTTCTCTTTAACATATCAGGATTAGAGGAACAATTTTTACTTAAAGCGCACAATAATTTAATCTAAAATTTTTGAACTAGGCATAAAGATAAAATCGTCGAACTCATAAAATATTTCTAATTTTTAAAGACTTTGTTCGTAATGGAAAATTTATTAGCCATCTGGCCATTAAGGGTTTTTAATATTCCTGATGACTTAATATCGTTTCCCTAAAGTAATTTTTCAAGAATTTCGCTTCTTTTAGAGTTCTGAGATGAATCTTCCTTTTAAACTGATTTAAGCTTAAATAGAGGAATTAAATTTGAGTAGACCTCCATTCTTTTGGATCTCAGTTTAAATTGCCTTGGCTTTATCATAATAAGCCTTGAGCTAACTCTAAGACATTTTCTGTAAAGATTAAGGCTTTTGCTTATTTTTCAATGCTATGTGATTAGACTTTTAGTCCGGTTTTTGGTTCTCCTCCTCCTTTTTCTGTTCGTTTAGCGATCCGAATGATTGAAACAGATTGACTTAGTTTGAGAACAGAAACTCATTCCTCTCTGAGTTCAATTTGCTTTTCGCCTCATTATGTATGACTCCTGCTTTCTTTAACTCTTCATGCTTGCTTCTCCTTCTTTCTTTTAGAGATTAAATTCTATCCTCGTCTTCTCTCATTTTAGTTCAAAATTTCAATAGAAGTAGCACAAAATAATTAGCAGTAATACCCTGAAGGTGAGGAGGATTATTTTCCAAGGATTTCAAACTTTTTATACTGTCCAGAATGTTCACCGAAGGTCTGTGCTTCAATATAGCTGTTTCTAACTTATGTTAGTTTCTTACATTCAAAACAGACTCTGAATTTCTCTTGTTCATAGTAAAGTTATTACAATATCTAAATTACTACTCATAAAAGAGGTCTTTAGTCCGACTATTGACTGAGATCTAGTCATTCCTTGCATACCTAACTTTTATCTATCTATTACATTAGCGTGTCTTTGTTTATCTTAAAAGATAAAATGATGTTTCATTCTCTCTTCCTGGTCTTCATCTCCGAAAATATCATCCAAAATTTTAATAGGCTGGGTCATCTTAAAATTCTGGCTTTGATATAAATTTGGGTTTTAAATTTTGGAAGTTCTATCTTGAGATAAATCATTTCCAAACTCTTCCTCAGTAAATTATACTTATAAATGAATAAGGTTAATAGAGAGATTCTTAGGTATCGAAAGTCTCTGTGTGAGTTGCCTCTGCTTTTACTTTTCTTACTTTATAAATTGCTTATACTTCTCACTAATGGTTTAGCCCTTATTTGCAAGTGCGACTTAACTGACTAAGCTACTTTATTCTCCAAACAAGAAGAAATGAATTATTTAATTTACACATTGTACAATTTAAGTAATAGTCCTATTTTAAAGCATCAGCAATTTTATTTTAAGTTATGATGGCTGTTGCTTATTAGACATAGAGCTAGGAAACTAGTCACTAGAGAGGAGCTTAGAACTGGAGCTAAAGTTTTCAAAATCAGCACCATTTTAGAGCATCATAGGCTTATTATGTAAGGAAGTCTGAGAGTTATTTCTCTAAGTGCTGCTGACCCATTTCTTCCCCTTTTAATAGCCCCTATAAATAAAATCAGATTTGTAATTGAGTAAGTAAGAACCGCAGAGGCGTTATAAAATTAAGTAAGATTTCCTTTAGTAATTACCTAAGATGCTTATCGAAGAAATGATACTCCTACTCCTTGAAATTCCTAGTTTGGCCTCCGTTGTTGCAAATTACGAAGAAGTCTCTGCCTTATCCATCAGGGTGGTAGTTTGATACGGGCACATGAAAATGGCTCGATGCACTAAAATCGAGAAAAATAAAAAAAATGATAGAGAATCAGCTTAATTGTAATACTAAATTGGGCTTCATCTTACCTAAATCCAGCAGAGGATAAGCCCACTCCAAGTTGCGTTGAAGGAGTCATTAGAGAAGACTGATTGAATACTCTTAGAGGCTGGTTGCACAATCCACCATTCTAATTGATGATGTAGTTGTCCCTACCTGACCCATCACCTAAGTAATCAACTCTCAATTATATATAGACTTTATTTATTAATAAGTAATGAGTGTAGGTTTGGTTGGAGGTTCTGTTTATAGAAGCTGTGTAGAGCGAGTTTATATTCATTTATTCTGATACAGATTTATTTTACTGTGATTCTTTTACTAATTATAATACTTATTAACTTATTTATCAAAAGCAAATTATATTTGCCTTATAAACTTCTTTCGCATAATACTCCCCGAAATTTCTTACAACAATTACTTGAGAGACTTTAATTTAAATTCGCATTCTAGTTTTAGAATATAATCTAAGATATATAAAGTGACATATAGTATGGAAATTTATATCTAATGAATTTATAATTTAATTTAATTTATTACTCATTTAAATTTATCGAAATAGATTTAGTCAAACGAAAATGATAATTTTGGATTTTCATTTCGATAATTTTTTATTTAAATTGAACCATATCTTTAAAGAGCATCTCTTGGAAATAATAAGAACTTAAATTTAATCTAAATTCTTATAAATCATAACTAGCACTCATCTGAAGCCATAGTCTCCATTATTTTCATTGTTGAGTTCAAACTACCCAGTGAACCTTTATCCATTCTTGAGTGTAAAAGTACACGGACCATCTTTGTGGTGATCGAAGAAATCCCCTTCATATACATTTCCAGTATCAGTATGAGTAATCTTCCCATGTCCGTTGAACATAGAGTTCTTGAACTCCCCTTCATAAATCATGTTCTAAAGTGGGAACTCAAACCGAGCAACTTGGCCTTCATGAATCTTGGCCTCCGAGTAAAGCTCCTCATGCTCATCAATAAATCCCTTGTACCAGCCGTATGAATTCCCAAAATTGTATTTTTCACATAGCCCAGTCTTCTTGTCATCTTTAAATCCGCCCTCGTAAGTAACTTGAGCTGCTGGATGGCTCATTTTTCCCTTTCCTTCGCGTTATCTCCTCTAAATAGCCAATATAAGAGTCACTACCCTGATGGAACATGTACTCTCCTCTCCACTTTTGAGGTTCTAAGAGATTCCTCCCTTGTATCTATCGCCGTTTCCATACTTCATTATTGCTTTAACTGATTGAAGGCAGTTGTGGTTTATAGAACCAAAATATTGAGTATCATCTCGAAATACCATCTTCCCTAATCCAGAAAAGGCATTGTTCAATAATAGGAATATAATTTAAGTTCTTTATCTCACCTACAAAGTATGCGTCGAAGTTCAGGACTATTGAAGATATAGATTCCCTTGCCCTCCATTACATCTTTTTCGTATATCAATAAAGTAGCAAATTTAACTAAATTTTAATAATATCTTTGAAGAATCAGCCATTCTTGAAAGTCTACCAGCCTTTTCCTCATAAATATTCCTTAATAAAGCCAGTACATAACATGCAATCTTTTTCTTCTCTTCTTCTCTTGTTGGTCTTTAGTGTACTTATTACCATTTATATTATTAGTAAATTGAAGATCACTAATTACTTTTATGAATAACTAGTTTGAAGACTTCTTTCAATGGGGCACTCAGGAAAAGCTCTTATACTTATTAACTACTTTGGCTTGAGCTTTCTCTTCCTCCTATCGCGCTTTTTCAATCTGATCTGAGATTACTCTTCGGTAATTGTCTTTGTTGCACTAGTCGAATAGACGAGAGTAAAAATATTAATGCAACGCAAATGAGATACTTATACTACTCGTTAAATAAAGTAGCCTAAAATTCCTTTGACTGAGAAGGAGATTTGAATTTTAGGAAAAGCCCAGCTCCTTCCTTCATAGAATTCTTTAGCCCACCTATGTAAAGTGTTGACTCTGAAAGGTCAATATGCATTCCTGGCCCTTAAAAAAGACCTTCTTTGATATTATAAATATAACATATATTAAAATGATGGTGCCAATCAGTACAAACTTTCCCTTCTTCTGAAACATGGCAAGCCCACTCATCTGATAAGTTTCATCCCCTTCGGAAAGGCTTTACTTTGAAAGAGTTCCTTTAAAGACATCTCCTTTCTCAAGCTCCACCTCAAAATATTGTGATTGATGAGAAGTGGTATTAGGATTAATCATTCAGCTATTTTATTCTAGACAAATATTGTCCCTGCTTTTTAAGTTTTAAGCTTTTATGAAGTTTGTGTTTCCTTTTTGAAAGGGAGTTATTATAAAGTTAGCATTTAAATTTGGAATTATAATTATTAACTTAAAGTTAGCAACCCGCTCATCC
Organism: Tetmemena sp. SeJ-2015; assembly: GCA_027382625.1. Taxonomy (NCBI): domain Eukaryota; phylum Ciliophora; class Spirotrichea; order Sporadotrichida; family Oxytrichidae; genus Tetmemena; species Tetmemena sp. SeJ-2015. The sequence goes on from JAJKFJ010021081.1 coordinate 17,714, forward strand.
CTTAACCAAACTTTAACATTAATTCCAAATGTATTCAATGATGAATAACTTTAAAGATGACCCACATCCAAGAACATATGCCTCAGTTCCAGAGTCAGACTGGATGCCTAACTGAAGGCCCCGTGCAGCCATTGCTGTACAAGAACTTGGAGGCTCACCCAGTTCAGAAAATGCAAGAGAGACAAATCCAGCAGGCAGAGAAGCAGCAACTCTAGCAGATGTCAGTCCTCTACGGATCTCACATGGCAATTTAATACTATGTGTTGTTTCATGTAATAAGTAATGATTGTCTTGAATGAGACATGTGATTGATGCAAGCATGTGCGCTTAGGTAAGAAGACTTGGACCCCACGGAAGCAGCATGCACCTTCTCAATATGCAACTCGGCAGATACTACGACATTTTGTAAAACTTTATTCTAAATTGTAAAAATATAAAAATCTTTTGATCGACGAGTTCGATACCCTCAACAACCCCTACGAGTCACCTGTGCTTGAGAAAGAAACCATCCATTCTCAACTTGAGAAGATCTATGGACTCTGAGCAAACTATTCTCAGCTCTAAGATATTTGAATTGTATGGAATGGACTTTGTCGTTATTCAAACTCAATGTAAACACAAATTTAATTAGATACCACATATTTAATTTATAACAGTATGAGAAGATTATTTTCTAAAACTTAAAACAAACTTGTTTTCTTTATCATAAAATCATTTAAGAGTCTATGATGTTTGAGTTAACCATATTTTTTCTTCAATCTATACTCTTTCTGTAATCTCTTCAATTCCTGTTTCATTTAGATGATATTGAAGTGGTATTCGCTTAAATTTGTATATATAATGCTGGTGGAGAAATAATTAATTATTATCATATAATATACTTTTAAGGCAAAAGTATTACCAGCCCACTCTCAAAAACAAAATGAACGAATCAGTACAAGAATATTAACAAATTCAATTTGCTACTTATTATACACTTTGAATTGATTGAAGCACAGCAAAAGCTGCAGCAACCCAGAGCCACTTGGCCATTCAAGACATCAACTCAAATATCGCAGAGATGACTCCCCTTACCCCTCAGATCATCTCTAGACAGGCCACTATCAACATCGGTACTATTGGGCACGTCGCTCACGGAAAGTCCACTCTAGTCAGAGCCATTTCAGGAGTCAATGTAAGATTAATGCCCATATTAGGGAGTTCTTTCTATACTAATGAAGTCTAAAATTTTCGAATATATAAATTTCTAAAATATTGTAGGAACCCATTTGAAATGAAATTTTTATGAAATCAAATTAAATATACTATTTAATTTGGGGAAGTTAATTCTTCAAAAATATTGCTTACCTACCGCGGCTGAATTATCCTTTGATCAACAAAATATTAATCCTATATGTCCTGATCACAAATAATATTAGCCTCTGACTCTTAATATACTATAATATT
>JAJKFJ010021082.1:0-19920 GCA_027382625.1 Tetmemena sp. SeJ-2015
GCACCCCCCAAATCGCCACCCTTTTAAATCAATGTGTCTTATGAGATCATGAACTCTTTTTATTCAGTTGAAAATTAAGTCTTGCATTTTAATAAGGTTTGTCCTTGAGAAAATTCGGTCTTTTATTCTAGTGCATCTTGACACAGATTTTTTACGATTCTAGTATTTAAGCAAGTTAGCTTGCTGATTATAGAGTAGCTAATGTACAATAAGCTATCTTTTGTAGGAGTTAGTGTCCTAAAGCGGAGGAGTAAGACCATCTCTTCAATGCTTCACACATCTTAAAATGATTAGTTTTCTGAGTCTTTTTAATTTTCTCCTTTTTCACATCTCTCTAAAATAAAAGTCAGCTTTATTAAGTTTCTTGAATCAATGATTATCGAAATATTAAAGTAGCTTTTAAATGCAGTAAAGAAAGAGAGAAAAAAGTCAGAAATCAATGCCTATTAGGCAAAGCTAATAGGGATAGCTTTTTAATATGATGAAAGTTTAAAGTTATAAAGAAGATTAATTAGAGAAGAAAATTTATAAAAGGATGAAGGAAAAAATTTCATATAAAAGAAAGAAATGATTTAAAATTCTTTTTGAAAGAAACTAGGAACTTCTCTCTATCTATCTAAAGTAATTGAGCTTCTAAAGTATAATCCTTAAATATATTTAATTAAATGAAATGGCGGATAATCCGCCATGGCGGAAAATCCGCCATGGCGGAAAATCCGCCATTTTTAAATGCAGCAAAGATGAAAGTTTGAAATAAAATTAATAATGTTTTATAGTCCGATAATAATTTTACTATTTCTACAATATTATCAACATTTAAGAAATAAAAAAGCTCTAATTGCTTTCATTAATGAGTTGATGAAATGGCGGATTTTCCGCCATTTTAAAACTGTTTATTTTAGATTAAATTAAGACTTAATGTAGTCAACAAATATTATGAAAACAAAAGTTAATGAAATTGAAGTGCTTATTTTTCTATTAGATGTTCAAGAAATGTTCTTAGAAATTATTTATCTCCTTGTAGAAACTTACTTTATAATAAACTATTTGAATTAAGACTTAAAATTTTGAATAATATATCTTGGTCAGAGGAGGAGAAATAGTTATTGAAAAAAAAATAGTGCATAAAAAATATCTTACCATTAAGTCGAAATATGTCTGCACTTCTTGCATCAGCTTATTCATCTGTAAAATAATAAAATTTAATTTTAGAAATATAAGAGATATTATTGAATTATTACTTAGCCCGATTGAATGTCCTGCATTTAAAATATATTCTTGCTTGTTCATTACTGTTGCCTAAGCGAGTATGTCTTTCAAAAATTTTAATTAAATTATTAATTAGATTATAAAGAGATCGACCTTGGATTAATTAAACTTTTGATTACCTTCTTATTTCTTACAAATTTTACTAAATGGTTGCAAACGTTTGGACTGTGAAGGTGCCTGCATCGAGCACTGAATTAGGATTTGTTCCACCAGTACTGAATTTGAAGGAGAAGGCAGATCCGCCCTTGCTGAAAGTGCCAGAGGCTCCGAATGGATTAGTTAGAGTGACAGTGTTACTTGAAACTAAGCAGCTTGCAGAAGTAGAAACTTAAAATTTAATCTGGGGTGGTGGGATTTGTTACAGTACAAATGATATTTTGTAGATCAATTGAAGATGGGAAAGTTATCTTTATCTTTGAAGCACTAGGATATTTACAAAAAGTTTTGTAATTTGAGATCAGATATTAAAAAAATCTAATTTAGTTTATGAATGTCCAATAATTCAAAGACTTCATCTTTTAATTAAATTTAAACTTGTTTACAAGTATGCTTTATAAATAATAGGAATTGAGTGGCTTGGTTAAATAGTGAGAGTATAGAGAGTAGATACTGAGACTGTGGTGTCATCAGGTGTTAAAATTAAACTACTGATTGTGCCTGTGGTTAGCATGGATGCGGGGATAGTAATCCCACTTGATGTCTGAGCAATATTATAGGTATTTGAGCCATCAAGAGCATATAGAGTTACTTAGAAGGAGTCTGTCTCCTTCACCCTTGCTGCGTTCAGAACATTCAATAAGTATAATATTTTCTAAAACTATTTTTAATTCCTTAAATTTAGATATTTATTGATCATGTAAACGAACATGCCGCTAGTATAAGAGGCACTTCTGTAGTTAAAATCTTTATATTGAATTGGCATAAATGTAGTATGGGCATCCGTCATAGGTGATGTAATTGGAATTACTAGTAAAATCTGTTGAGCCCTCAGCTACAACTATATTGTCATCTCCGGAGAGCTATACTAGATCAGAAGTCAAAGGTTGATCGGTAGGAAAATCTATTCTCAGCCTGCAACTCACATCTAATGGGAAAGAAAGCTGAAGCACAAGACAAAAAAATAATTATATAAGACATATCTAGCTTGGCTCTTCAACTGTCTCTATGTCATCTATTCTTCGCACTATCACGCTGTCAAACTATATTGCATATCTTACGTAGTCATTATAATTTGATCACAATTTTATTTTAGATAAGCAATAGTAAAAATTGAAGCAACATTATTAGTTCTTTTGAGACAAAATTACTTGCTAATAAGCAAAGGCGGAAACAGAGAGAACTAGATTGCTTATATTATCTATAGCACTTCCATCAGAATCAAAAGTAGCCACACTAAATCCTGACCTAGTTTTTGCATTCATAAAATCATTTGTTTATATTTGTAAAGTGGCAAGTTTAAAAAATTCTATGCTAAAAGACTATACCGATGTAAATCTATGATATTTCTTTAGCTTTTTTAAGTAATTAAATAAAAAAAAGAAGATTTTTTTTTGAAAGTAAATTTTAAAAATTGTAATTTTTAAAATCAAACTTTTATATTTAATTGTAGGGGTTCTTGAACTCCATGATTTTAAACGACATTGAACTGCCGCCTGCCACGGTTGATGAAACTGGACTGGACACGGATAAATATAATAGCTTTGATAATGTATTTGTTGAGCTCGAGTAAGTACAACTCAAAGAGGTCTTCATATTCGTTACTCCAGTACAAGTGAGTGATGAACTAAACTTTAAAACAAATTTAAGCAGTTCCATTTTCTATAATTTATTAGTTTAGTATCTATGTATTCATCTCCAACTCCAGAAACGTAATCAGGGAACGTTACCGTCACGATGATAAACGAAATAATAAAATTTAAGATGGACGAGGTTGTGATATCATTTTTTGGAGTAAATTAAATTTACCTTTTAAAAAATGTTTTCTAATGAGTAAAAGAAATTGTAAGGCCTTAGCCAACCGCTCCATTTATTTTTTATTTTTAAAATTTTATTCCCACTATTTAACTAACTGGAGTGAGTGAGGCAGTAGTCATCCTACTAGCTTAAAATGTAATACTGGAAGTTGAAGTGCCCGTGGCTATAGTAGATCCACTTAATTAAAAAAAACAAGTTGAAACACTTCTGATGAGTTTGAAAGTAACACTTGATATGGTTTTTGCAGAGAAAGGATTTGTATATGCTGAATTAAAGGTATATCTCATTTAAGTGCTTATAGCTGAACTTGCAAAAATATAAATGCAGTAACAGTTCCACTGAATACTGTCGTAGAGCTTATTGAACAGGCTATTGTAAACGTTGATACAAAAATTACACGTTAATATTTATGATGGCGTCTATAATTTGTAAACTAAATTTTGATTCTTCTTTCAAAATTGGTAATCGAGTTTTCAAATTATCAAATAGCTAACTTACAACTTTCGAGCAAGTCTGACCTGAAATGAAGGATCCTGGATTATTTGAGAGAGTCACTTCGATAATATAAAAATAATTACTTAATTTTTATTAAAAACAATTTAAATTAAAGTATAATGTCATTAGTTTGTATAGTAACACCTGAGGGAGTAAGAATTACAGTTATTGTTGAAATTGAGCCCGTATCCAAAGTGCTGAAAGAAAGTGTGGAAACAGAAAATGATTGCCCGCTAACTTGCCCAACACTCGAGTATAGTAAGTATATCAAGGCCAAAACTAAAATTATCATCAAAAATACTAAGGCAAATACAGAACAGCTTATTAAATCCTATGCCAGAGCCCTATGAGAAAGCGTGCTAGGGAGAGATTTATCATTTGATAAATATTTTCTTTGAGATTTGGGAGCAGCTATTGTCGATCGAAAGCATCTTTGTGTATTATGTATAAAATAGTACTACTATTAATTTATATAAATTTAGCTTAGATCTTAATTTCATTATAAATTATTAAATAGTTGAGTTAAAATGGAGAAAATTAGTGGATGTCGGTCACACTTTAAATAGTTTTGTTGTGTCCGTTTTAACATCAAATTTTTAAAGTTTTATAAGATTTAAACTTATGTCTGGGAGTGTCCAGATTTATAATACACAAGGATTGCTTTGAAATAAATATTAAAGTATTTGAAGAATTTTCTCATCCTATCCTATCTTTTTTATAAGAAATGTGCCGATTTTTATAGAAGAAGAAATTAATATTATGTTTTGATTAGTTATCGAACAAGCTAAAAATCAAAACGGTTTATAGTTGCTTCTACTGCCACAAAACTATAAATTGCCTTTTATTATTTTAGTCAATCCTTGATTAAATTTAAATATATCCTATAATATTTTATCAATAATTTTGAATGTGAAAATTAGTCAGAAATGTGAGTAGTTAGTAAAGTCAATTAAAATAAAATAAAATTGAGAATCACAATTTTTATCACACTTTTTTTCCTTAAATATGTCAATCTACATATAAGCTAGTGAAACGTAAAAGAATTAAGCCGAATTTTAAAACAAATAAAATTTAAATAAAATCATTTTAAAATTTAAAATACTGACCAATGGCTGGAATACTATATGACATTTGTCTTAATAGTCCTGCGATTTGAATATCGATTTTTTTGGCCTGATTTTTTTATGTCGAGTTTATAGAGGACAAAATTTTCCTTATAAAATAAATTTCTTTAATGCTTATCTTTTAAATGTATATTTTAGCTTTATACCAATTTGAAAATTAGTAGTAAATGTGTTTCTTTCTCTCAAGAAGATATTTGATTTAATAGATTGTTTTTCAGATTTCCTCATTATTTTCCCTTTATAAATATTTAAATTAAAAATAATTCTTAAAAAAGAATCTTTCTTGTCACCTGATTTTTTTCTATAGGATATGCTTAATATAAATTATTATTTTAATAAGAATCAGAATGAGATAGTTTCAAGGTATCAAGTTAATTAAAAAAATAAATTTGGAGAATACAAATAGATGAGCATTAAATTAGCAATTAATTTAAGATGCATTAAATCAGTGGCAGTTAAAGAGTGTCAAATTTAAATGATAATAAGACCATTTGATTCAGCAATAAATTGATCCTTGCAAGTTTTTATGTGGATTGTTACAAGCGACCGATTTTTTGAGTTTTATTTCATCTCTACTCAATCTGTTATGATGATATTTTTTAAGAAGAAAAACATGTTAAAATTGTGTTCGAATCATTTAAATTGCCCCAAAGTTGGAGCTCCTCTCTTATTATAAAAAAAAACAATCATCGATTATAATTGAGATATATTCAATATTTCAAAATTTTATAGGCCATTTATTATTTTATAACTCTTGATCTTGATCTTTAAGAAAACAGTCTCAGACCATTAATGACCTGGAACTAAATCCTTATTTGTAAAATATAAATAAAAATGGAAGATTAGTCTTATTTTAATTTCATAGCATCATTAGATATGAAATTAGTAGTAGAACTAACAGCGGAGAAAATTTTTTAATAATTAAATTAAAATTATTAAAACTAATATAAAAAGATATTAGGAAAATAAGGATATTTAATCAATTACCATGTATCAAAATAATAGCATTATCATTTCCCTTTGCGCATTAATCTTTGTAACCTAGACAAAATGGAGCTTATTTTTTCACACCCCATTTGTAGCAGATTCTTGATTTAGTTTTCTCACATCTCCAGTTTATAAATAAATATTATTGCATGAAATTTAATTGAATTTTAATCGATTAATCGTATTCTGTCTGATTAGAAACCAAAGAAGGAAAAATTTTGGAAGAAAAAAAATTATTTAGCTTAATTTTATCAAAATTATATCTAACGAAGACGACTAACTCATATAAAATAAGGTTTTAATAGAATTTAAGAATTTTCCAAACAACATACAAACGTAAACTTAATTAAAACCAACACTTGCATAAGAGAGCCATCCAAATTTTTCACTTATAAGACTATTATCATGCCCTTACTACTACTGTCATTCGGATGAGCAAGTATAGAAACAAAACTTGTACGTTTTTAAACTCATCCGCTGTAATTTTATATATTATCCAGTTATTTTGTTCTTACATGAAATTGGTCAATAGCATTTTTCATTTTAAAAAGTAAATTAAGGAATTCATAAGTTTGCTAAATTTATATTCAACTTTAATTATTTATTTATTATCTCCTTGATTGAATAAATATTTAAAATATCCTTTGTTAATTCAAAAATTATAAATCGTAATATATTAGTTGGCAAGGCACTTCCCTGCGGGGCATTTGGAAACGCATGTGTCATCCGTTGGCGACATATTATCTAAGAAATATAGGTATACACTAATTATATAATAAATAAAGAATTGGTTTAAAATTTGAAATCTTATTTTGTTAGAGAGATATAGCATAATATTTTTCAATTAATTGAATTTTTAGAGTAATAAATATTATAGAATCTAATTTAAAATTAAAGTCTAACTTATAAACTGTAGATTAATTGTATCAAGCTTCAAAACAAAAATATTTCATTAGCGATTATTATCCTTTGTGATCTATCACTGAATTCTGCCAGCTTGATGCCTTTTCAGAATGGGTACTTTGGCTAAGTTTGAAGACACTCCCTTAGTAGTAGGGTGAGGGTCTTCAGAGAGCAAAGAGTCAAAGTAGAGTTCATGGATGGGCTATAAGAAAGGAATAGAGAAGAGGGAGTCTTTTTTACTGATAAAGGGACCTGGTCTTGTTAAAATATAGTGGTCAGGAACAGACATCAGAAAGGCAAGAATTCAATCGATAGGCATTTATAACGACTTTTAATTTTCCCTATTAAAACTTTTTAGAATAGGTTAGAATTTCTTTTGCTCACTAATACTCATACTCAATCTCTAACTTTAAATCAGAAGAAGGTATTTAACTCCCTCTATCGAAATAATTTATTTAAAAAAAATCAATCCTAATCTAAAATTTACAAATAACAGTATTGATAGTGCAAGTCTTGCAAGGTAAAGAGCAGTCATTACAAGTGTATGCAGCAGAGTAATTAGCCTCGCAATTTATTAAGCATTTGAAGGCAGTCGCGTAGTAGTAAATGTATTGAGTTTCAGTGGGAGCCGACATGCAAGTCAAGCACTTGTCTCGATTCGTTCCTGTGCTTCCAGCGCAAGTTTTGCAGGGGTAGTTGCAATCAAATTATGGCACAAGGCTGTCCAAGATCTGTTCAATCGTATATTACTGAGAGGAGGAGGTGTAAGACAGCAGTGTGAAGGAGGCTGTGGCACCATTTTATGTCGAAGGGTTTGTGATAGGCCCGAGCTAAATTTGAATTTAATCTCCTTTGATACTGAAGCTGATAATTTTCTTATATTATGTTTAGCTAATGATTGTTTCAATCGTATCTTTAAACAATTCTTATGACTTGGGCAAAGGTTACAATATTCTTGAGTCAATGAAGACACTGTAAGTATTGAAACTACATTATAAAAAATTATTTACTTCATGAGTTTAATATGGCTAATAAGTTTATAAGAGATAGTGTAAGTAGTTGAGGTTGAGAGAGCCATACTTGCTTAGGCTAAACTTTTTGTGCTCACCGTGGATATTTGTATCAGTAATGATAACTGAACCAGATAAGGTTTAAATTATTCAATATCATAGAATTTAAATGCCTGAATATTATCAATAAGAAAATATCTAATGAATACTTTCTACGATTTGGCAAAAGAATTTTAGGGCAATTGCTATATTCTTGCCATCTAAAATATCAGTTAATTAATGAATGGTCCAAAATGTTATAAATCTAGGATTTTAAAATTATAATAAGCCTCAAATAAGGTAATATTTATTCTTTGATTAAAAAGCTTCTCTCATTAAACAGAAATTTATCTTTCATCTATAAGGATTCACTTTTATAAAAAGTTATAAAATGAAAAGCAGATAAAAATTATTCTGCGCAGAGAGTCGCTTCCTATATGAAATTTAGTTTTATCAAAGTTCAAATTTGCACAATTATCTGTGAAAAAATAACGTAATGGAGATCTTCGCATAATTAGTAAAAAGGTTTTAAAATATGAGCTGCATTAAAAAATTAATAGAAAATCGTTTAGGCAAATTTTTTGCACTTTTATATGACCTAGATATATTGATTATGTTGATACTCTCAACAAGTTGTTATATGAGACGATTTGGATTAGTACTTAATTTGACGAAAACAGTAAAATGACACATATTCTGAAGTGGTGGCTCTAGGTTCCTTTTGTGTTTGCATTGAATGATGTTGCTCTTTTATTCCGCAAGCTATTCATTTTCAATTAAAATATTTAATGCTTGAAAAATTGATGTGGGAGTAGTGCTGGAAGGGTTCGTAATACCACTGACTGAAAACTTGAACTAGGTTCCTGCCGCAAGTGTGCTACTGAATTATTATAAAATATTTAGAAGGTGAACGAGCTATACAGAGTGTTTGCGGAAGCTCCATTTAATGAACAAGTCATGCTGGTCAATTATAACACAATAGTAAAATGTATAATGGATCGAAGGGCCTGTGACTTCGGTTGGGAATTATGTTTTAATTCATATCTGGATAAGGCGATATCAATGAGAAGGTATTTTAATTAATTTTAATTATGAATATGATTATTTATAAATAGTGCAAGAGGGACTTGAAGGGATATTTTTTATTAGGAATGCAAAGACTAAAACATCTCCGGTTTCGTGTGGATAATGCTAATTTTGTTGAGAAGGTATATACAGCAGTAGCTCCATTCACTCCTATGTCTTGGCTTACTGCAAACTGGGTAAGATCTTGAACGTTGGTCAATTTTAAAATCCATTTTAATTTATCTATAGACTCAATCAATTAAAATGTAATTTAATTCATGCGGAAGAGTCAGTTGTAGTCACTTAGAATCAAATCCACAAAATCTAATATTAAAAAAAGTATTCAAAAATAAGTTTTGCTGAATTAATTTCTTTATTATATTTAAAATGACGTTTAAATTTAGATTTAATCTATTATATTATCAACAGAAATAAGAAATTGATATATAAAATAAGAATTTAGCAAACATAAAAAATTTGCATGGAAAGGAAAACATGTCAACTGAAATAAATAAGGAATATAAATAATAAATAAAAATTGATAAGACAGGTAGCAGCTGAAGCGAGTTAATGCGAATTATTTCGCAGAGATAGCTATCGATAAAGCTGAAAAACGGGGGTTTGCGAATTAAAAATTTCAGCTCAACTAAAAAAAGATTAATCTACTTTCTTTTATTATCAATTTATTGATTCTGTAAATTATTCTCACTTTTTCTATTTATTAATTATTTTATTAAGAGGTTTTTAATCCAGAATTAATATAAAAGGAAAATGGATTTCTAATTTCTGCAATAGAGATAGTGAACATGTAGAAAAATAAATTATTAATTCATAAGAGAAAGCATTAGATACTGTTACCGTTTGCACTCCGCTGTTAGTCGCAACTTATCTTGTTTAAAATAATTTAAATTAGAGTTGACTCCTGAAATAATAAGAAAAATAATAATTTTTTTTTTATTGTAATGAAGAAGAAATCAAGTTCTAAACAATGCCATATATTCCCATTTATTGAGATAAAAATATGATAATTTTCTCTCAAAAATGCTTAATGGTGTTTGTGATAGTGTAGGTAACATAACCGTTTGAAGTAACTGTCGCTACGAGTAGTCTATATTTAATGGACAAATTATTTTGTAAAATTAATGTTAAATATATTTGGAGTAGGAGTTTAGTTATTTTATATTTTTTGAGTCTATTGCGTAGTCTAAACTGCTGATGATTGTAAATGTTTATACTGCTATATAATTCTTGCGCACTGAATTAGGATTTGTACCACTTGAACATCTTATATCAAATTAAAAAATAAATTGACACCTTTGCTGAAAATGCTTGAGACTCCAAATAGATTAGTTAGAGTTAAAATAATGTCAGAAATTCTTATGATAATTTCCAAAGTTCAATATAATTGACATCTACATATTTATTTTAGCGAATCAAGTGACATAAAAATTTAATTCATAGAAAGATCCAAGAATAAAAATTCAGCTTAGAACTCTATTGAAAGCATGTCAAAATTTTATCTTTTCTTATTACATGCAAGTCTCAAATAAAATTATCTTCCTATAATATTGAGATTTTATAAAAATGGAAAAGCGCCAAGTTTCAAAATCATAGAAGTACACTAAATAATCCCAAAATGAAATTTTAACTTATCAAGTTCTTTCTTTAGAAATTACTAAAAAAGGTTGTCTCTATCATGTGATGAATAAAATGACGGATTCAAATACAATTCAATAAATAGAGTGAATGTAAAGAGACTTTGATTAAAAGCTTTTTTTTAACTTTTGATTGTAAATTACAAAAGAGTTTATAAATTAGATGGAGCCAATGTGAGTATTTTATACAATTAGATGCTGTAAATTTTTTATTCTTAAAATTTGAATTTGATGATATAACCAAGCATTTTTCATGTACTCTAATACAACATATCTTAGTTTCAAATTGAAGCTAATTGATTTCTATCATCGGAAAAAGAAAATTAAAATCTTTTGACTTTACTTAATTAAACAAAAATGGGAAATTTGTGTGCTTGCCAGCCTAAAAATTAACTTAATCACGCCCCTTATTCGAGCACAAGAGAGACAACCCAAGGAAATGATCTTGGTAAGTGAATTGGTAGAAACTTCTTAAGTCGAAAGTTCGATCTCTTTTATTTGAGTTTTAAGGATAAGATGATGCTGATGATGGTGACGTAAGCTTATTAACTTTCCTACTTTAGATTTGCTGAGGGGCCATGCGAAAGAAATGCTTTTCCTAAAGCACAAGATCTTAGATATCAAAATAAACCTCAACTAATTTCTAGACATACTTAATCAATGTGAGATCCAAGACTTAACATTCGTAATTTAAAATGACTTAAAATCCCTTTTTTTAGAAAAACTTCCTGCTTTAAGTCTAAGAATTGAGTTCTTAAATTTCAGAATCAGAGGAGGGGTTCAAGAAAAAGAGTAATGATCTAAGTGTCATGATAGATAAATGCCAGAGGAACGATGAGCTCTTAGTTGGAGATAATTTTATACTTGACTATACTAAATACATATACGCTCTGAGGTCTAAGCTTGAAGTTTACGAAGATAGCTTGCAAAATTTTAGGTGCCAATCATAAAGATAAAAAATATTTTATGCTTAGAATTAAAAATTATATTTTTATAATGGAGGCAAATACTTATTGACAACGATCTGAGTAAATAGCTCCAAGAGGATTTGCTGCATATGTTTTAGAGAATACAGTAAGAGTCCTTAGCACAAAAGGCAATCCTATCTTAAATAGAGCAAAGTCTTCAATGCTAAAAAGAGCTGTATGAATTAGTCTTATCAGATGAGCAAGTTAGAAATCTGTATGAGTCTAAATCAGAAGTGTTTTTGCTCGCATAGCGGTAGCTTCCCTCTCAGATAGAAAGACTCGAAACTTTGCAGAAAAGATTCCTTCAAGCACTAGAGAAAATAGACAAGCTGGTTAAAAGTTTCACAGCTGTTGACGGAGAAGGTGCAAATAGTTGTGAGATTACTAGAGAATAGCTAGAGAAAATAGAAGAAGAGGCATTCAATTCAATAAATGAAGGTCGAGAGCTGGCGAGGCTATTGCTTGAGATCCACTCTGAAATATGCACACGAAGAGAGCAAGTTGCTGACGTAGACATCTAAGAATTGACTACTTAAATTAGAAACAGCTTCACTTCATTATTCCAGCAAGTCAAAGACAATGAAGAGGCAGTTTAAGGATTGGGTCAGGCTATCGAAATAAAACTTATATCAACGTTTGATAGCAGCATGCAGGAGTTCTTGGGATTAGTTAAGCAAGAAAGTGAAGAGATTGGTGAGAAAGTGCTAGAGTAGTTTGTCATTCTTCAAGAGATAATGACTCATCTAAATAACTTAGAAGCAAAAGTTTAAGAGGAGTAAGACATCGAAGAGCTTAAGTTTAATATAAAACAGATTACAATTTAAATATTCATATATTTGTATATGAAAAGCAGCAAAATATCTTATAGAGTATTTAGTAAAAATCTTGTCTGCTTTCATATTTAAATAGGAACTACTCTATAATTACGTTAGGAAATATAGAAAAAAGTTAACCTTAGCTTTAATTTTTTATTTAAATTTTCACATTCTATCTATCATATTTATTTGCCTAACAATTATATTTTAAGTCAAGATCTCTATCTGAACTAATACCTTTGATAAGATCTTTAGGCGAGCTAAAATTCGCAGTAGACTAATAAATAGTGATTTCAGATGAGATTGAAGTAGAAATTGAGACTAAGAAATTGCTCGTTGGTGAAGAAGACCTCGTTCAAAAGACTTAATTCCATTCTCAGCAGTCTCTCTAACAAAGGGAGTCCATAAACCATTTAAAATCTGAAATTAGAAGTATGATAGGAGTGCTTGACGATTTCTATGACTTCTCCTCTGACCAGGAGGACTAAAATCACATAGTTGAAATTAAAAAGTCCTTGGATACTTTAAAAGGACAAGTGCTAGAATTTGACCAGATTTGCCTCAAGAATGAAATGGAAGTTGAGGCTTTAATAAACGATGTTGATGAGATTGCATAGGCGGAGGATCAAGGCTAGAAATTAGGCGCCATCACTCGCATATCAGAGATAGATTTGGCGATTGTTAATCATGATAGGAAAATTTAAAATTTCCAAGACACTATTAAGAAGAAGGCATTTCGATTTAAGGAGTTTGATCTCAGAAGAAAGTTCATGAAAAGAATGAAGCAGCTAGAGCAAGCTAGGAAAATATAAGAGAAATGCAAGAAGCTGCTTTAAAAATGCACATAATTATTCGCAAGTAACTAGCAGACCAAATATTTGTAGTAGAAAGTATAGGTTTAAAGCCAAATTCAAGAGCAATATAACAAATTTTGAACTAAATAAAAAAAAATTATAAGTTTTTATCCGAGCATTTTTACCAAATGTAATCTAAGTTAGCATAATCAAATATAGAATGATAAAGATAAATGTTATAAATTATTTAATTGATATGCAGATATTAAATGCTCTCTGAATAAAAGACTCTTATTTTTATTATGAAATTATATTCTAAATTTAATCATATGACAAGTTGAGCTTACTCCTTGCGAATATAGATAGTACACTTATCGATAAGGTCTAGCCCTACATTCCTTAAGACCCCTTAGCTGCAAATAGTTCTGAATAAAATAGACTTCTGCAGAAACAGTCTGATCTACGTTTGAAACTGATCGATATAATAAACAAGTTCGAGGAGGCAAGATAAAAGCTTAAACAGTTGAAAACTGAATTGATAAAGTATGAAAAATCCTAGCAAGCTTGAGGAGGACAAGTTTTACGTTTATGTTCCACTCAATGGGGATCCCATAGATAAAGTAGTTGGGGAATATGTAAACTCTTATCTTCCCAATGAACTCTTAGAGGTTAAAATTAAGAGAATAGATTAAGGGATCTATTAGTTTGGAACTAAGAAAATTACGATAAGGTATTTCAATGATATCCTACTTGTAAAGTTAGGAGGTGGCTATATATCCCTTGAGGATTTCATTTAAAATTATGCGTAGAGGGAACTAAGAAAGTAAAATTTAAGAGATAATGAAGAGCTGGAAAGTCTATCACAGTTTTCAGGATAAATAGATTCTAACATCAGGAAGTATTCTTTTAGGTCTTAGAAGTCACAGACTAAAAATTGACTTTCTTAATTTCAAATATTCACTAATTTATCTAACTGAGGAAATACAGTATTTGAGAAATTAGAAATCATAACTTTATCTTTTCAAAAGTCTCCAAACAGGGTCCTTGATATTCTCTAAAATTCCACATTAAATCTTTCTCCATACTTGTTATAATTTAGAAAAATAATTTTTTAAATGTTAAGTCTGAATTCTTTTCTCATTCTCTCAATTTCTGATTCTTTCATCTTTTTCAATTGTTCAATAGTTTATGTTTGCGATTCTTCAGCATCCGCCAATCTTTTTTCTGCAATCTTTAACCTTAGAATTCCAATTGCTCCAAGGTGAGTGTAAGATGGCTCAAATAAATCTGAGTGGCCTCTCACTTATCCATTTAAATCTACTACTAAAGTTTTCTTGGCCTTGGGATTGTTGCCCATAGTAGACTCGATCATCTTGTTAAAGAAATTATTCACAGACTATGATGTCACATTTAATTATCATTCTATGATTACAAATAGCTTTTTAATTTCACATCTTTCTCCTGCTTTTGAATAACTTTGCTGGTAGAGCACACCTCCTCTAACTTCCCTTTAACTTTGTCGAGTATGATCTCCTTTGAGTAAGCAAGTGGGAGCTTCCTCAAGTTGTCAGTTTAGAATTTTGAAATCAAGTCTTTCTTGGAATCTATCGCTGGAAGCTGCTTTTGCTCAAATAAGTAACATTAAAATAATTTACTCAACATTGGAGTCATCTAAAAATGTGAGGGTCTGTTCAAATCTAGTCCTTTCTAATTCCTCTCTCAATGTCTGCGCTATGAATGTTTCATTGTTGTTCAGGATTTTCCGCTTCTCCAGTCGCAAACTCTTTATCTTTTTCTGGAAATCATCGAGCTCAATTAATTTCTTTGCAGTCTAAAACAAATTGTATAATTTATTATAATAATCTAGAAAAGATATTGAATAGACTATCTGTCCAAGTAAGAGGGGAAGCTCAAAGGGGAAATTCTCCTAGTCAAGTAGCCACAAACTCTTTGATAAGCCAAGCCACTCCAAACTCTCTGCAATCACTGCCATTTTTCAAGAGCCCAGAATAATGCTTAACTTGTTCATTTAAAATGAGTTCTTACAGTTACTTCATCTCCCTGATTTTATCGTCAAGACTCTCCAATTTCTCTAAGTTATCTTGCAGAATAATTTTTTTTAAATGTAAAATGGTTTCGCTCTACATTAGCTAAGCCTGCATCTTTAGAATTGAGGATTCAAGGTGCCTCACAGTGTTTTGAGAGCGTTCTCTTTCACTCATGCAAGAGTGCTTCTTGCGTGAACTGGATCTTTTAGTCAACTTCAGAGTCAAAGAATGTGTGTCTTTCTCATAAGCCTCAAGTTTATAACTCAAAAGCTAATTAAAAGCATCATTGTCTTATAATTTTGTAGTTTCTTAAAAAGAATTTAAATTTTTTATAACAATTTTTTCTAAAAATATGTATTTGTTTCTAACAATAAATACTCGAAGGATTTTTTAACCAAATTTTTTTTACAAGATATTGAGTTTAATTGAACTATTTTAGAAAAAAAGATTAATATTCTCTTATCTATTTGAATTAAATCATTAATTCTTAATTTAAAAACCCAAACTAAATTAATTTAAATGTATATAAAATTATAAATGTCTTTAAATGTCTAATTTATTCATGTTTTTTTGTTTATAAGTAGAAAATTTGTATTTTATTCTCTTTCATGAAATCTGAATTTCCAAATAAATATGAGGCTTTTAAAAAATTGATGAATTGACATAAAATATAATAGAATTCCTAATCCTGTTTGAGTTTAAATTGAGAACTTCACTTCAGTTTTAAATTATATAATACAATGAATAGTCTTTATCCAGCCAAAGGCTTTAAGAAATTTAAGAGCATTCTGAAAAATGTGGACTAGTACGGAGCACCATTCCAATTTTTGTACAGGAAGAGAGAGACCTACCAAACTGTTTATGGAGGATTATTTACAATAGCCTCTAGACTCCTGCTTTTGGCTTTCTTGGGGGGTCTTTAATGGTCTGAAAAAATTTTATTCTTATGATATTATTTTTTCTTTTGATATAAACTTTTTCCTCCAATATTCCAAATTTGTTACTTAAGCAGTAAATTTAAGAAAAAGAAAATACATTTTTATATTTAAGCTATTTTATTTTATATTTGTCAAGGGTATTCAAGGGTACTCATGAATTGATACAAATTATTATTTATTATAGATTAAAGCCTCTAATAAGGATTGAAGCCAAAGTTTGATCGCTAATTTAAGGCTGAATGCTAAAGTTTACTTTTTAAAAGACTTAAAGCTCTACTAAGCAATATATTCTTGAAATCCCGGCGAAGAACATATTTTTAATAATGAGAAAGGACCTATATAGATAATAATTATCACTATCACATATTTGCTGGTCAAATTTAATAAAAATCACTTTACTTTACAATCATCAGATTTTTTGCATAATTGAACAAATGACAATTATAAAACTTGGTAAAATTGAAAATCAATTTTGTATAAGATAAGCATTTTATAAAATTCTTTGCTCACAATTAGAAATATTCAGAAGATTTTCTTTCCTCCAAAAGATTTAGACTAGATTTTGAGGGTACAAAGCTCTATTTTTTTGAATGGTCTACGTGGGCCTAAAAAATTAAAATTAGACTTGAGATAAGGATCTTTTATTGTTAAAATCCATATAAAATTTAATTGTCCAGGGAAGGCCCTCTCTTTCTTTATAAATCTCTTGGTTTAGGTAATTTAAAGAATTAATTAATTAAGAATTAAGTGAACCCCTAATAGGGCATATAATAACTTAATCGATTTAAAGTTAATTCACAGGCGTAACTCCTTGATCAGTTGTGCCACGTCACGTGAAAGCCCAGACTTAATTTAAAGAAAATCGTCAATTAATGTACAAACAAGAGATTTATATGGCTATGATGATGGAGTCCCCTACAATCTAAATAATTTTGACATTGCAATAAACTTTTAAATGAGCGCTACCTCTCCGGTTGATCAAACCATCGCTTAAAAATATCTTTTAAATCCACTCAAATACGTTGGGGTTTATTTTATGGTTGCTGGCAGAGTCTCTGATAAAAATGGTAATACTATTGTCACAACAGATGTTTTAAATACGGTTTAGTGCAACTCAACTAGATTTAAAAATCAAAAGGCTCTTCTTGGGTAGTACAATATGAGTGAAGGAATCTATTTTTGCCCTGATACTCTAGATTTTCAAATGAGAGGAGTCATTAAGCTTCCTCAAACTGTATTAGGAGTTCTTATCCATGCTTGTGTGAATGATACTACTCAAACAGATAATGTTTGTGCTCCAATCGAAGAAATTTAGGAAGTCATGAAGCAGGCTTATAGAAGAAGCCACATTTAAAATAAATAGTTAAGTTTATATGCATCTTTCTTTTTAAGAAAGATAGAGAAATCTCAATATCTAAAATAATTCTCTAATACATCAATTTTTGAATAAGTTCTTTTTTAATTCTATTAAGCAAATGTGATAACGATGACATCTTATTTTGACTAGTTTGAATTTGAAGATAACCCAATAAAAGACTCGTTTGTGGAGCAAACTGTTCCCCTTAGAATGGTAAATTACTAGTATTATTTCATGTACTACTCTGAAAACGAGGTAAAAACTTAAGATTCTTGGTTTGGATCTATGATTGGGCCCTAATATTACAAATATTATGAGGGCAGAGAGCTATCTTTACTCACAGTAGATTAGAGCTTTTTAGAGCCAGAGGAGGTCTTCGGTCTTGCAGTCCTTTAATTTTAAATGGATAAGCAAATGTCGATAATAACACGACAGAGGTTCAGTCTAATTGATGCCCTGAGTTAAGCTGGAGGAATCAGCAATTTTTTGAGTTTTTTGGCAGTCATATTAATTAAGTCGCTCTAGAAGAAAAAATTATAACAGTCATTATAAGCAAATTAAAAATAATTGCGAATTCTTTTAATAGCATAATAGGTTATCTTTTTTATTACAATCAATACCCATAATTAGAATTTAACTTTTTGAAGATAGATATATAATTTTCATAACAATTTTAAAATTAGGTAGCTTCTTTTTAATTGAAAATTTTTCTTATCTAACTATAATAAATAAACTGCTGAGAGAAAACAGATCTTAAAATGCTTTTTCTAGTACTAAGAAATTAATCGGAATTAATGACTAACCTCAAATAGCATAGATAAAATATGATCATAATAGGTGCAACCATTCCCAATAAACACGTGGGGTGGTGGGTCCCCCACCGCACGTGCGGTCCCGGACCGCACAGGGTTTGCCCACACCGCACGTGCGGTCCCGGACCGCACAGGGGTTTCCCCACACCGCACATATGCCCCAGACCGCACATATATTTCAAGTCATCATAAATGTTCTCTGTATCTTAATCAACATGTTTCACACATGAATTTTAATAGGCTAGATTGGTGTTCTTATCTTAGCAGATATTATTACAAATTTAATAGGTATAACAGCTTTATGTAACATTGGTATATTGTCATAAATTTATTTGTCAATATACAAATGTTAGGAAAAGCAGTTATACCAATAAAAAATTTTATAATATCTAATAATAGTTGGTTTATATCAGTATTGAGTAGTTACTCATTTCTAGTATTAAATTAATAGTAAGGTGTGAAATATCTGTATTAATGAACGCCACTCAAGATAGCAGATAATGCAAGCCGAATCTGGTCGAGTTCCTCTAATATAGGATGAATACGAAAGCATGATCGTTGATTGGTAAAAAAAGAGATTAAAATAACCCCCCAAGCCCTAATTATTTATTGCTTTCTCTATTATCTGATTATTTTTCCTATTATCTTAATTCTATTTCTATAATGGAAGAATTCTAACTCATCTCTATTACAAACTATTGAAAGGTATCTCAGCCTCCGCCTCCTCATTGTCTATAAATCCATCTGATTTTAATTTCCCTTTCTAATTTTTATGTTGATTGAGATTTCCGAACTCTTGATGATTTGTTCACATTTTTCAGATGGATTGCGGGATTGCTCTTTAAACGAGATCAGATAATCCGTTAATTGTGTGATTAATTAATCTTTTGAAATATAGAGATTCGAACCTATAATGAATAAATCAAATTCCCCACCGTTGCCAGTAGGCCACCCGGACTCCTCCAGCCACTTTCTTCTAATCTGCATTTTAAATATCTTACCCCCGATAACGCAATAATATTTGAGCCATATTATGATAACTTTAACTATATCGCACCTCACATACCAGACCTAGACCTCATAACCTATTTGATAAGCATGGGTAGTCCGAGTCTTCTAGTCCTACCAAAGAGGTGGAGTCCACCGAAGCTGAGAATCAGGGCCAAGCACACAGCCGATCAGTAGTTACTTGCCATACGCTGCGCAACGGGACCGTCTACAATGACCATAAAATCCTGCTCAGCTACAATAAAGTGGCCAAATCCATGGGCATCAAAGCCAGCACTGTCGTGATGATCATCCAGAGGTAACGCCGCAACGATTTCATCCATGAATCAAGGAGATTTAACTGAAGAGTGCGGAAGATACCCTGTGAGATCGAGGCGCTCATCACCTATGCCAAGCACCTGCTAGAGATGGCATACACGAGCCTCAAATAGCGCAATGACTAATACTCTACTAAGTGCGATTAGATGCACCCAGGGTCTGCCCGGCCACGCTAGCCAAGCTCTTCCTTAGGAACGAGATATACTTTCGCTCATGCAGCTGCTACGCATACATTCGCAACGGCGAGCGGCACCGGTACATCTAAGGGAGTCAGCAGGACCGCCTGGCCCAACACTGACCCTCCGAAATGGATCGCTGCAGCTTGCTCTTCCCTTTTCTAC
>JAJKFJ010021083.1:0-18937 GCA_027382625.1 Tetmemena sp. SeJ-2015
TACTGTAAGGGCTTCTTATCAGCCGAGTATTGATAGAAAATTTGAATAAAAGGTAATTTCATTTTTATTAAATACCACAATTTTATGGAACGTTCTCTTGCAACATGCCAATTTGAAGCTACATCTCTAAAGTTCAGTAAAAATAATAAAAAATGGATACTATGGCCTCCTTGCCAGTAGTGTAAAATCGGGGCTAAACGGATAATATGATAAAATAGGATAGCATAAATAAGTGGTACTATTTCACTGATGCCTTTGACCACCTATCAATGTCTAAATTTCAAGCTCTATTAAGTTACATGACAAAAATTTACTTAATAAATTGCTGAAACATATAATAATAAACTAAAGTCACACTTTTAGCAAGAAATTCAAACTATTATAATATGTAATTTATAACTGACAAAGAGTTGTTTAGTATCATTGATTATTTTCTTTAAATTTATTAAAGCGTGATTTAAAGATTGGAATTGAATATTAACCATCAATTATTTAAATTAAAAGATATAATAATTATAAATGCTAAAAATTAATTTTAAGAATATAACAAATTTATTTATCTAAAGATTAAATTTATGGAGTCACTTTTACAGTAGTCAAAGCAAGATCAAAAGCTGAATAATAAATTAAATATACTTTTTTATAGGTAATCTTCTCAAAATAACTTAGTAGTAAATAGTTTTAATGCATCTTTTTAGATCTCATAGAATGATAAAATTTATTTTAAATATAGCCTTTAGATATAACTTAAACAAAACAGACCTCTTAAATTTTCTGAAGTATTATGAAGTGAGCTAAAATGGGGAGACGAAACTAATTTCTATTAAAACTAATTAGATTTTTTTTAGATGAAATAAGATAGTTGCATATTTAAAATACCACTATAATTATATTATTATGTTAAATATAAATGCTATAATTTTTTTATGCAGTTAATTGAGAAGAAGAAAATTTTGAATTAATGTGCTGTACTTATATAATGGGAATTTTACAACCAGCTCTATTTATTTTTGAATGAATAAATAAAATATATTGCGTAAGCACATTAAACTAATCAAAATTAAAATAGATAACTGACGGCTGTATCAAGCTTTAATATAACTGCTAAACTTGAGTAATAGCTAATGCTTTATCATTAATATTAAATATAATGACACTTTATTTAGAAGATCAATTTAATTAAAATTGTATAAAGAGAAAGCAGTTGAAATATTGACAATTATAATTTAACTTTCCAGCTTTGATTAGCCTATAATATCTTTTTAATTAATGAAAATTTTAATATGAGATAATCTCGATCTTCTAATCAATCTTGTTAGTAGGAATATTTGGGAAAAATATAGATGAAAGTCATCTAAAAAATTGATAAAGATAACGAGCAAATCTCACATTGGAAGTTAAGCCTTTAAAATTATATGCCAAAGAATTAAGGTCCCTATTTATAAATTTATACCATAATCGATTTTGACTATATTCTCAACTTTAATAACTTCAAAATGAATTTCGGCACTAAGATTGAATTATTAAAGTAGATAATTTATTAAGTAAAATAAATAAAATCTATTTATTTCATAAATAACTTTTTTTAAAACTTTAATAAAAATTTTCAAATTATTAAACTTATTAGAATTATAACACACTTGACAATAAAATCGGATCAATAAAGACATCTATTTTATTTATTCATAAAGAATTTGAATAAATAAATAAATCAATTTATAAGTAAAATAATCTCATAAATTACTTTTTTAATCGTTTTCTTAGCATGAAAAATATTTAAATAGAAATTTTTTCTCTCAGTTATAAATAATTGAAGAGAATGACACCTTAAAAGATGCAATAGCGATCTAGAGACAAAAGGGAGAGAGATTGGTTAATATTTCCATAAAGAATTTAGCGCTTTGGATGTGCTTTTTGGGGATATATGGATTTATATCTCGCGAGACTGAGGAATCTTTCTATTTTATTTATTTACAAATATTTTTTGTGATTTTAAGGTGGTGACTCCATTTATAACATGCTTTGTATCTCTTATCTCTCTGCTTGTAATAAAGCTATTTCCATCTACCAGCTAGATAGTGCCTTTCATTTTACTCTTTATCGGCAATATTAATGTCACGGAGCGCATGATATCTGAGTATCCGGATAATTTCAGAATCGCTGAACCGTAAGTATCAATTCTTAATTCGCAAAAAATTGATCGTGGACATTAAAAAAACTCTCTACTTGATTTTTATTCAGATTAAATCTCATATTTTCAACTTAAATATGCTAATTTGTGACTAGTCTGTTTTCAGTAAATGCATGCTAAGAATTTTTCAACACCTCTCTTCATACATATTATGTATAATTTAAATACTCTAATTAAAATTTTACAAGCAGGACTTTCAAGCTCATTCATTCTAGTATGATAAAATATTTAAATTCAAAAGATAGTTCAAACAAATACAATAATTTAAAGAAGAAGTCTTCATTCATTATTTTATATATAAGTAATATGATGTGGGGGTACTACATCATTAGAAACTACTATCACTACAGTAAGATATCATAGTCAAACTTTTATTATAGGATGAATATGAAAAGGTGATCGAGGGTAAGAACAAATGTGATCTCTAGGGAGGGGAAGGAAGTGTAAGTTAGAGCTTAAATATATTATGAGTGTTTATATATATCTGTTTAATTTAAATGGTGGAACATGCCAGCCTCTATTGAACTGTCTCGGCAACGTATCTATAGTAGTCATCACCATCTTGAGGGAAGCAATCCTGACACACTTAGTTTTAGCCTCCTGGATGTTTTTTTTTGAGTTTTAGTTGTTTCCATATCTAGAATATTTCATCTTTTTTGAGATAAAATTTCCCAGTGCGGGGGGGGGGGGGGGGGGGGGGGGGGAAAAAAAAAAAAAAAAAAAAAAAAAAAAAAAAAAAAAAAAAAATAAATAATTTAAATAAGAATCTTCATTCATTATTTTAAAAATAAGTAATATGATGTGGGGTACTACATCATTAGAAACTACTATCACTACAGTAAGATATCATAGTCAAACTTTTATTATATATTATTCCATATTTGACTTAACTATAATTCCATGTACTCTCTGTATTATAAATCAATATTTTAGACTATTTCAGTCCTGATTTGATCGCTAGCACTTTCGTACTCGTGTTTTTTACTGACCTTAGCGCAAGGTAGTAAGTAGAAGGACTTAAATAAAATTTACTTCTATAAATGTATTTCAATTTTAATAAATGCATATAGTAGCTAAGTGAAGCAAAAGAAAATTAAGTAAGATTAGTATAAGATAGTTCATTATATCGATAATTTAATAATGGGCTCCTTTTTACAACCAATTTTATCTTAGAATTTATAAAAAATCATTGGTAAGATATAATATTATACATTTATCGTTTGATTTTTGAAATTGTAGAAATATAATAAACTTTTGATTAGTTAACGAATAAGTAAGCAATGAATTAATGATTCCCCTAAAGGGTATTCAGGCCAGTAGTCATATAACAGTAAGTAAAAAAATTAATAGAGATTAGTAAGCAAAAATTTAAATATAGAGATTAACTATATATAACTTACTTCAGATTAAAAAAAATTAGATATGGAGTTTTTTTTCTCCATTACCCCTGTGGGCCCTCCTGATTAATTTTCAATTTTAATAATTCCTAGGCCCGCCCACCACCCAAAACGTGCAAGAGAACTACAAACTAGGTAAATAAATATGCTTCTTAATTTCTATAGATATATTTTAGAGATCAAGTCAAAAAAATAAAAACTCAAAATATTTCAGGAGCTATATAAGATGGAGTTCCACAGAATAAAAATAAAGATAATAATTATTCTGAAAAACATGGAGTAAATCAAAAATTGTGTAATTATTTTAATGTCTTACTTTGCTTTCTTTAGGTTTTTTGCACGCCTTGGGTGGTGGGTGGGCCTGGGAATTATTAAGATAGAAATTTAATAAGTGGCCGTAGGGATATACAAGAGAAAAATTCTCCATTACTAAAATTCGTAATGTGATGTAAGTTAATATAACAGATGTCTTTATTTATTGTTTGGCTAATTAATCACATATTGGTAATTAGGCTCACAGTTATATATTTAATGGGTGAGTTCCCTATTGGCCCTATTTATTATTTTTCAATTCCTATTACGTTATTAACTACATTCTTAATATAGTTTCTACAATTTCAAAAATCAAACGATAAATGTATAATAATGAGATAAGGAGTTGAGATAATTATATAAAAGCAGAAGTAGATAGTAATTTAAGACAAAATTGTCAGATAGTTGACCGCTGCATCAGTCTTGTTCAACTCCCAAAATTAAACCTCTTTTTTAATAATTTTCTTCCGAACAACAACTGTATCAGCAATAACAGAAAGAATTAAAGCAAAGATTATAATTGGAATAATTAAGAAGATGATGAATAGGTAGAGATATTTAAAATAAAAAGCAAAGTTAAGACAGTTAAGAGATGGTTTTAATTAATCGCTGATGATTAAATTTATTTTCTTTTATTAAATTTCTGAATTCATTCATATTCTTCAGATTCTTGTAATAATTTGTTTAGATTAAAGATAACTTTGAGAGCGCATTGCAAGTCATCCCATAAGGAATTATTAATTAATATATTATGTTTTCAGCTTTGTTTTTTAAAATTTTAAACTGATGGAGTGACTGTTGACCTACGTTAACGGAGAGCAGGCTGAGTTTCCTGATGGAGCGTTCCTGATATAGTGGCCGTTTTTTTAAAAGTTCTATATTCTCGCCGAAATTTAATTGAAAAACCGAATTTTAATAAAATAATTAAGAACATCTCTAAACTTTTAAATTTACCGGATTGGTTTATTGGTTTATTGGTTTAAATTAAGGCGTAACCATCTCTACGACCGCACCTGAATTTCCACTAATCCACTAATCCACCATTCCACCGCGCTAAACTTAGAGATCAGGTCCACCAGGGTGCCACCGCGGTCCAACATGTACGATCTCGCCTCTGAGGGGCCAACAGTATCAGGAAGCCGGAGTGTGATCCATGGCCAGTGCGGAGTGCCCCCCGGGGGTGAGGGTTTTGAACCCTGCCGGTGACCAGAGACGGTGTGGGCCCGTGTGAGACGGTGTTTACAGTGAGGACTTGGTAAGGAAAGAGTAGACGGAAGGGGCAGTGAGGGACGGTTTAAGAGGTCACCGGCAGGGTTCGAACCCTCACCCCCTGGGGGCACTCCGCACTGGCCATGGATCACACTCCGGCTTCCTTTATACTGTTGGCGCTCAGAGGCGAGATCGTACATGTTTTACCGCGGTGGCACCCTGGTGGACCTGATCTCTGTTAGCTGCGGTGGAATGGTGGATTAGTGGATTAGTGGAAATTCAGGTGCGGTCGTAGAGATGGTTACGCCTTAATTTAAACAAATAAACCAATAAACCAATCCGGTAAATTTAAAAGTTTAGAGATGTTCTTAATTATTTTATTAAAATTCGGTTTTTTCAATTAAATTTCGGCGAGAATATAGAACTTTAAAAAAAAAACGGCCACTATATCAGGAACGCTCCATCAGGAAACTTAGCCTGCTCTCCGTTAACGTAGGTCAACAGTCACTCCATCAGTTTAAAATTTTAAAAAACAAAGCTGAAAACATAATATTGTAATTCTAGTGATAGACCAAAGCTCTAATAAGATTCAGTACGCAAATCATGAAGCACAAAGCATTCTTAATGCTGATTAGACAAATGAAATTCATGAGAAGCTTGATCATTTCACATCTAAAGAAATTTTGGTGACCCGTAATATGTTTTTTTAATTATAGTAAAAACAGATATTTATTGGGCTGAATTATTATATCCTAAGGTTAAATTCAGTTATAAATTTGTTAATAAATTTAATAAAGCTTGAGCATTATAATATTAAAAATGCCTTTTTAATATTCAAGTATGATATCTATTAAGGGCTATATTATCCTTTATCACTAAAATAATTTATTGAAGTGTAAATAGTATTCACGATATAGTTTAAGGGAGTTCTTTAAAATCAGAAGCATTAATTATTACTCTTGAGGAAATATAAAATATAGAAATCTATGGGTACTTAAGACAATTAATTGTGAAGTATTGTTTAAAATTAAATTTTATGTGGAAGATTAGCAGTCTTAAAAATGAAGAATACATTAATTTTCAGATTGATAAAAATAGAAAGTTTTAATATAATGTAGAGCCAGCTTCTAAAATTAACCGAAAATATCAAAAGCGCAGATCTTTCCCAATTTTTGTTTCCTAATTCGAAGATGCTGAAGTTTATGAATAAGAATGGATTTTCCTATATTATTTAATAACATATGAGCATCATTGCTAAATATTTTATGGAACTCTTATGCATATATGCATATGCATATAATAGCACACTTTTTATTTTTTGAGATTTCCGGTGCAGATATTTTTTTTTGCTGACGGAGATACTTTTTCTAAGTTAGGTTTTCTTATCTATTTGTCGCTTCCAAATTTTAAAATTTTTAAGTAGAATTAGGAAGTTAAAGCAATTATAGAAATAAAAACTTTTGAATAACTAAAATTAACAAAATTTTGAATAATTCAGCAAGGACTGAAGTTAGTAGAGCAAAATGCCTCTCATATAAAGTTATCCTTCCTTTAATAAAATAGTAAAAGCAGACTTTCATTCCTCCAAAAATATATAAACTGCATAACCTATTTAATCTTAAATTTAGGGGGGTAATGAAGTTGAAACTGGAAAAAGCAAAGAGTCAAAAGTTAGTAGCGTTAGAAAAGACTCCATTTACTTTGGCCACTCAGAAAAAGGGATCAAGACACCACTATCTAGATATCTGCAACAAAAACAAAGATATAATGTCAAAGAAGCAGACGACAAGCTCTTCAAACTTAAAAGCAATGAGTCTGACTTTGACTCATAATATATCCTCATTAGGTCAACTCCAATTCAAAAAAGCACTCAACTTTTAGTCCTCATTATTCCTATAATCCATTTTATTTTAGAAATGCTTTATCTTTTTTTACTATAATAATGACATCTCAAAATTAAAGCAACTTGAAAAGACTTCCAAACGTATTAGGGCAATGTTCTTTTCCTCGATAGCTCATGAATTAAGGACTCCTTTAAACTCAATCATCCCAATTAGTAAGGAATTATAAAAAAGACAGAGAGGAGACGATGAAACTTCTAAGCTTTACATTTAAATCATAATTAATTCCTCTCACCATCTCGAGAACGTAATAGAGGATGCACTTAATTTTATTTAAAAATCTATTTGTTATATATTTAACTTGACATGAATCGAATTGAGAATAACAAATTTGAAATAAACTTATCGATGTTCAAAATAAGAGAGACAGTTGTTGAAGTTGCAAACATAATGAGATTGCAACTTTAATAGAAAGGGCTTGATATAATCATAAAGATAGATAAAAATAAACTTTCATTAATAATTTAAAAGCAATATTTTAGATAATTCAGTGCCTGCAATTATCCAATGCGACTAAAAGAGATACAAACAGATACTTTTTAACCTTGTGGGAAACGCAAATAAATTTACTTTCAAAGGCTCAATTCAAGTAAAACTCAAATTCATCAACTAAACTCTCATATTTATTTTAAATTTCTCATAACATCTGTAAAAGACTCAGGAGTAGGTATAAGTGCAAAGGATTTAAGCAAGCTATTTAAATTTTTTGGTAAAATTCAAGCTCATAAAGATATCAATAAGTAATTAAAAAAGTTTTAAATTTATAAGGGAGGCATCCGGTTGCTATTTTTTCCTCCCTGTTCCGCGCCTGATCAGCATTGGATGTTGGGTTTTTGCGGTGACCTCTGGGAAAGCCGGTGGATTTCAGGTCGACATCAATGGAGCTAGATTGGCAAGACCACGTAGAGATCCTCCTCCATCTCTATAAAGGGAGGTAGTGCGTCATCACTAATTAACTGACGTTGGGCTTTCACGGTGACGTGGCACAACTGATCAAGGAGTTACGCCTGTGAATTACTTTAAATCGATTAAGTATTATATGCCCGTTAGGGGTTGTTAATTCCCTTAACTATTAATATAAGGGAGGCATGGGTTTGGGGCTCACTATTTCAAAAATGATTCTTGCTTAGCTTGGAGGAGAGATCACTGTAAAATCGAAAATTCAAGAGGGCTCCAAGTTCAGTTTCAGTATTCCGATTATTAACTATTCTCTGACTGAATTACCAAAAAGGAAAAAGACAACCTCCAATATCTTTTAGAGAAGTGGCTTCAATTCATCACATGAAGCTCTTCTCGATGACTCGGCAGATAATTATTTCAGATTTTTTTTATCAATTAAGATATGATTCCTCTTTTAATAAACAACTAATAAGATTAATAATTCACTATTGAGATACCAAAATTAGAAGTAACTTAGACTTTGCTTGAAAAGATTGAGAATTTTGAAAATACAAGTAAAGGAATATAACATTCACCCAGGTCTGAAAACCTTCACACAGAGCCTGAAAACTTTATCTTTAATCTTTTAACATTTAAATATATTTTAATTCTTCCTCGATTAGTATATTTAGCAGCACATATTTAAGAACATATAAATATTTTAAAAATTTGAGAGGAAAAATATAAATCTAAAGGTAACATCTGAAACAATAAGCAGGTGCACTCTCACGTCTCACGTTGAGTAATCAAAATCCCTAATATGATAAGAAAGTGAAAATAAGTTGTGTATAATTAATTTTTTTTATTAAATATTAAAAATTTATGCGAGTAAAAGCGAAATTCTCAAAAAAAAATTACCCATCCTATTCATTTTCATTTTGACTCAAGGTATGGATGTAGTCACCCTTATCAGTAGTAATAGCCAGTTTTCAAAATCAACTCATCGCAAAAAAGTTTAGGTGCCAGCGCGCAAAATATCTCGCATTTAAAAGTTGCTTTGTATATGAGAAAGTTAGGGGTTGCACTGTTCCTCATCGCATTTTTAAGTTTGGTGCACATCAATTATTTGATTATCCCCAAACTTTCGCCACTAAGCGCACTTCAGTTTGGAGTAGCGCCGAAGATTTCCATAGATTGTTTTTATCTCAAAAATCCTCCGTAGACTGTAGCAACATCTATCGTTTAAATGGCATAACGTACAAAACTGTAATCGAGTGAAGCGGTTTGCTTCACTAAGCCCTTTTTATAAAAAAAATTAAAAATGTAGGTGTGAGAGGATAGCGTGAAGTTTTTTGTTTTGACGAAGCTGTGTTCACACACAACACCTTATGAAGAAGTTTTTGGGACAAGAAGCACGATAACATAGAAAATTTACGAGTAGAAGTAAAAAAAACACAAGTCGTTACTTGCAGGAATCAGCGAAGACTCAGGCTTTGAAACTTATTCCTTCTCTGCTCTATAAGCGAGAGCAGTATTTGTTCCCTTTAAAAAGCTCAAGGAAATACAGACAGTGAATCGTTCTACTCGTTTAAACCCAGCGTACACAAGACAAAGGGAAACGAAGAAGGAAAACGCTGAGTTGAACATCACTCCTTTTTTAATGTTCCCTACTCGCCAGAGTTCAACGGCATTGAGTTTACTGGAACTTTGTTAAGGGGCACTATAAGAACTGCTCTCTATCACTTGATGCATGATTAAGCATAAAATTTAATAGTGAGTAGGGAAAGAGTGGAAGAAGAGAAAACAAAGTTATTCCAATAAAGGGAGAGTGAATATTTTGGAAAAAATATTTAAGCTTAACTTTTAAAGCTGATAAGTCACTTTTGCTTATCTGGGAAAGGGTTCTTAAAAGGGTTCCCTTTTTTCTTTGTTTGGGGCCCGAGGGCCAGCTTCCTACTTCGAACTGCTCCCCCATCTATGTGCATCTCTCGCCTAAGTTTGTTTTTTGTGATAGACCTTGCTCCCTCGAGCTTGTATTTTTCGTGCCTGAATACCTTTTTCTCTCTCCTTCATTAATAGATGCCCGTGCCCGGTTTTTCTACCAGTTTTTAAAATCTAAAAAATTATAGAAAGGGATACTTCTGGCTGCTCAAACCCTTCGTCGCTGATAATATTCCCTTTTTTCTTAGGGCGTTCTCCTCTACTTTTGAATTCTTCCTGGTGCATCTTATTTTTTTGAGGTATCTGCACTTTCAGTAGCAAGGACGCCAAGAAAGAAATTTGTTCTGGCAAATTGTTTGAGAGTTTTTCCTTGTTTGGAAGGAATAGAGAACCTCCGGATTCCCATCGCTCGTCATACATATTATAGGAGAATACGATTACATTATCTGAGAATTCTTTTTTCTCTAAAAGCGTCGATAATTAATACTCAAATCAATATATTGGGTTTCGCTAATTCAGTTTAAAATGGAGACCTTGAAAGATTTCATACGAATGAAGGCTTTTGCCGGCCCTGATAACCCCTTACGGCTTATCAACTTCAAAGGCCTTTATTCTCTACCACACGCCTTAAGCAGCGCTTCTGGTAGGGAGGAATCACATTATACTATCATTCACGTATAGAAATATGGTCGGGAGAAAACCTCTATTATTTATTCTTGAGCACTCGTGCCTGGAGAGAGGAGAATTCCTGGTGAAAAACTTCTTGACAAGGTCAAAATGCCCTCTCCTCTATACCTGTACTAACACTTCCCGCGCTTAGTGACAAATGCCTCCTATCTTTCCCACTCCTCCTTCATTTGTCTGTGATCTGGGCGTTACCTCAACTGAGCAGTTCTCCCTCCAAATGGCGATCCGAATGGAAACTAAGAGCGGTTATCTAAATACGTTACTCGTCGCGCACAGCTATGAATTCACTTGTATCCTACTTGAGCTAATTGACGAAGTGATGGTGCGAATAGGCGGGGTCGATGGTGCGAATTGGCGGGGTCAATGGTGCGAATTGGCGGGGTAAGTAAAAGCGTACTTTTGATTCACATCTATTATTTTTAGTGCAGACCTCCAATTTGTTCCATTCTTCTATCTTTAGGATAACTAACCTTCCTTAAAGCTCAAATTGCAGTGCAGAGTCAACACTGGAAGCAGAAAGCACTAAGACTCTAGCCAAACCTTGCCCTGAGAATGCTATGTTAAGGGAAATGAGACAGAAAAGTCCAGATTAAGTTAGAAATCAGAAGTGCAGTGAGTAGTGTCATTAATAGAGAGCTAAAAGAGTAGAACTACTAGCAGCAAGAATTCTCACTTGAATTTAAGACAATCCTAGGACTACAGATTCAAGAGCTAAACTACTCAACAAGAAATACATACTCTGGCCAATATTACTAAAATCACAAAATAAGCTATCAAACCCCAATTACAGAAAGGGCTAATAATTGCCGTTTATTTAAGCGAAAAAAAAATTATTGATAAAGTAATCGTATTCATCCTATAGTGACTGAGATCTCAGGATAGTTTGGGATCTCCATCATGATTGACATTCGTGATGTTTGATGCTCTTCCGCTCAGCAAGAATTGCATTTTTGAGGGAACGAGGTATCTTGCTTCCATACATATTTCGGAAGGAACAAACCAACTAAGTTGCCTAAGATTTTTGTATCTCCATATGAGAGCTCTACCTTGCCTAAGTGAATATTACCTGATAGAGTCTTACCTTGCTTCGGTTAACCTGTTTGCTCCAACTCCTACGCCGCTTCCACTCTTTTTTATTAAATTCACGGCTATATTATCATACTTTTGATGTATTTGTTAACACTTTTTAAGAACTCGATAAGGAATTGTCCATGAATTAATTTATATTGATCTATTCCGACCCTCGAAGCCTAAAGTCTTACCTATTTAATAGTGAGACCTATAGGATGACAAGCGAATAGCATTAGAAGCTAGAGGACTAAGCGAACAGGTGCAACGTTGTGAAGATGGGAAGCTCCTTTTTTTTAAATGTGGTGGTGGCTCCATACAATAATTCTTAATATATTACTTAAAACTAATTTAGTAAGCAATTTACTAAAAGTTTGCGCAACTAATTAGTAGCAGTTTCAATCGCTTTGCATAAAATTAGTAGCAGCTATTTTTAAGCCTATCGTGACGTCGACATTATAAAATGGTTGCCAACGGAATTATTAGCACTAACTACTGGTTTTATGAACGTATTCGTAGCAAAAAAAAATATTGCTTACATTATAGATGTTTTGAGTATTAATAAATAAGAAAGATGAAAGAAATCTATAACTGACATTTTTGCACTTCTGATACTTGTTCTCTGAGTGCGCTGACCTAGGCTCAACAGCCATCTGCAATTACATAATAATAAGTGGCTAGGGCTCTTCATAATTTAAAATTTGAAATTTTAGATGGCAACCAACCTAGGCTAAGAGCAAGGTACAACGCTTTTTAGCCCAAACACAAGGCTATAAAAGCTAATTGTTATCGGGAAAATTACAGACGCGGAACACAACGTCCAAACAATATGCTGGTGCACTAGTGGCAAGGGAGAGCTCTCTGAACTTGAGCATGAGCAAGAGAAGAGATCTCTTTGCTTTAAATTGTCAAGCCAAGATTGAGAAATCTGCGGGCGTTTAAACTATCGCACGTGATGCTCCTCTTTGTTGCTGCTCCAGAGATCAATGAGGAAGAAGAAACTTTTTGAATGCGAGTAATGTCAACGACAGTTCGAAAATCCTCAGAGAGCCTCAAGCGGCATTTCAAGGAAGTCCACTCAACTGACAAACCTAAGATCTAGGGTATAAAGCATTTAGAAGAGTTTTAGTTAGAAAGTGGACGTCGCATATCCTTGCTCCAACTTGTGAGCAGACATTCTTCTCACTCTGCTTTCCTCCAAGAAACACTATGGAGCGAAGAAAAAGCACATTGGCCTGAGTCGTTAATTGAGGATAAAGAAACCTTAAAGATGGTGCTCTTCCGATCTAAGCACGATACCTTGACAAGGTGTCAAACTAAAAGAGAAGCAAAGGAGGGTAGAAGAAAGAGCGAGGAATTGACGTTCATCAATAAAGCTCCCTCATCAGGTGTGAGTGTGGGGTGTCAGATTTAAAGTTTCAGCTAGCTTCAAGCAAACTCCAGCTTTGAGAGTGGGTTGTAACATAATGTGGAGGATCTTGTCTGTTCAAAAATTACCTCTCCACCCTTGCTGAATTGCAAGCAAAGAAGACACCATCTACAAGAAGAGTATGCTTAAAAGATCTTCCCTTACGAATACCTTGTAAAGAAGTAAGAGAGAGGTCTTGAGTTCGCGATCACTACACTCTGAATTAGAAGGGAGAAGCGAGGACAACAAAAACTTGAGCTAGTACGTTCTTCATCTTGCTGGTCTTCTTATCGATCATGATTACATCGCTCGCCTTCCTAAATGGGAGATCCCACTAAGAGAATTTCTCAGCACGAGGGGCAACAAGTACTAGCTTACTGCGATATTCTCACTGACCTCGTTAGAGAAGTGATGGAGTTGCATGAGTGGATTCGGCCACACGAGATCCAAGCCCAGAAACATCATTGATGAAACTTCTGAAACCATCAAGGAAGCAACTGTATAGACTTCAACAGAGGTTGCAAGAAGAGAAAAACATTAGGAGACTGTTTCATCGGTGCAAGGAACTGGCAGGCTACTTCCCATAGAGACAGACTTGGCTCAACGTTCCGAGTGCATACGCAGGGGACATCCTTCAGTCATCGTATAGTCATTTGCAATCAATACCTTGATATGCAGATATGAAACAAGGCAGGAAGTACTTAGTGTGAAAAATTGAATGAATGCAAGTATATAGTTGATGAATTTAATAGAAAAGAGTAAAGTCATAGTAGGAAGTGAAACATAAATAGGAAGCAAGGAGCCCTGGCAGTGATATTGTCAGTGTTTGATATCCTCTATGAACTATATTCTATTTGTGCATGACTTGTGGCCTAAACCTTTTAAACCAATATTAAATCAATATATTAGACATTTAATATTTAAAAAAGATCCCTTTAAGGGCAGCCGGCCTTATAAATTCGCAACAAGACATTGTAGATAGACAAGGTATATCAGAACCTTTGAAAAGTTAGTAATAATCAAGCAACCTATGAAACCTAACACTCAAGTATCTGAGATAGATAAAGAAAGTATTAAAGGTAAAATTCAGAATATTGAGACAAATCGTCCACAAACCTTCCAGTAAAGATTTTGATTGCCTTATTTAAGGGTTAAATTAGCATGTATAACTATGGGGATTTCGGGTTTTGATTGCGATACAAGTGCAAACTTAAGCATGGTGGAGGAAAAATGACTATCGACTTTTCAGTGCAACCTCCCCTTTCTTTACTACCAAATTGTAGCAAGTAAAAGTATCATCATTTGAGGGGGGCCTTTAAAAAGCCCCCTATCCAAAATCGGAAAATCGAAAGTACGCTACAATTTGGAAATGCTTTTCCCTTTTTTCTCACTTATTATTTTCAAGTATTTAATCTTCATTTCAACTTGGTATATGGGAAAAGTGGCGAGATAGAGTAATACCAGTTTAAAATTAGATGTTGTTGCTCTTCACTCTCTATCGCAGTTGAAGTTTAGTGCGCGCTCTCGATGCAATACAGCATTACTCAGCGTGATACGTGAGAGCGCACTTGCTTATTGTTTCAGATGTTACCCTTAGATTTATATTTTTCCTCGCAAATTTTTAAAATATTAATATGATCTATAATATAGTCCCCACAAAAGGTAGCTGCCACTTGCCCTTAAAGTTAGAAAAAACTTTTCAAAAATCTTAAACTTCGTCATTCCAGTTCATATAAAGGCCTTTTTAGAACAAAATTTTTATAGAAAGCAATTAGAGAAAGCAAAAATCGATTCTACATAATTTAAAAAAAATCGAAAGCAGACTCCATAAACAGAACTATTTTTTAAAGAGAGATTAAAGGGGTAGTTTTACAAATTTTAAAAATTTTAAAATTTTTTGAATAAAGTTTTTTCTGCATTCCCTAAAACCAAATTAAAAGGCTTCAAATACTTTTAGTGAGATGCACCGTAAACTTACTTTTTGGGATGAAGGAGCTTTTGAAAAATAATCTTTCAGTTGGAGATATTTCGACAGCTCTCAACGGCTAGCAAGCACTAATTTATTTATAAGCGAAAAGTTATTTGTAAGCATTAGATATTATAAATGCAAAGGAAAATCTTTCAGATAAAATTTTAATAGATTCATCTCCAGTTTGTCTGTTTGACTTTATCTTCCTAGATTTGCATATGCCAGTCTTAGATGGAGAACAAGTAAGAAATATTTTTACTACGTATTCTTATGATTTTTGCTAATTGAACTTTTAATGTATAGGTTGTGAAAATTATGAGAGATTAAGAGTAGAAGGGTGAAATCAGTTTTAAGAATACAGAAGTTATTGCATTTTCAGCTATTTCCAGAAAACAATTCAGTGACTTGAGATACTGCAAGCTTTTTGATAAATTTTGTAATATTCAAAGCCAAAGGTTTATTTTTATTTTATAGTGGAAAAGCCCATCACATTTGAAAGATTGAATAGTCTTTTCTATACTGAAAGAGATTGAATTAATTTTACTTATTATGTTTTAAATAGCTTTTTGGTGAGACTACATAAATTTCACTTTAACTTAATAATATCTAAACTCAACATTTGGATTGACAATTTCGCATTAAAATTAATTGATTTATAAACTTCATTCAGAGATTTTTCTTTATAATATTATTTTAGAGGCTATTTATCTACCAATTAAGATTTTAAATTAACTTACATCAATTTTTGTAAATAATTAAAACAGATAGTGTATTGAGTATTCTCTATACTAGAAGAAGATATCCCCTTTGCTTAATTAGTATAGATTTCATTAAAGTAAAATATTTATATTATTATAGCTCTAAAAATAAATAATACAATGCTTTATAGTAATTCATATCGTTAGATTTTTAAATTGAGGATTTATAAAGGTAGCATGGAGTATCTCATCAGATCATAAACAATGACACTTCGAACTTTATTAGCCACAACTGACGTATAAGCTTAAATTACGGTATCACAAAGTCAGTAGTAACACTCTGCTCCTTTTAGGACAGCCCAAAATCCAGAAGATTCAAAAATATCATAACTTGCCTGAATATGTAAATCTCTTTATTAACTATAATGATTTTCTGATATTGCTTTCAATAATTTAAGAGGAAAAAAATGTTTTAGATAAAAATTTAAAAAAGTAAATAAAGCAACCTATAAAACCCTAACACTAAATTATTTTTAAGATAGAGGAAGCGGGTATAAAATTCAGAGAATATGAGCAGACGTCAACCCCTTAGAAGATTTTGATTCCCCCTGTTT
This sequence comes from Tetmemena sp. SeJ-2015, assembly GCA_027382625.1. Classification (NCBI taxonomy): domain Eukaryota; phylum Ciliophora; class Spirotrichea; order Sporadotrichida; family Oxytrichidae; genus Tetmemena; species Tetmemena sp. SeJ-2015. Next base: position 16,275 of record JAJKFJ010021083.1, read on the forward strand.
GGGTTAAAATTTAGAAATTGTTTTTTATTAAAATATTAATAAAAAAAAAAAAAATTATACACAACTTTTAATTTTCCCCCTTTCCTTTTTTTCAGTTGGGGGGGGGAGGTTTTTAGTGTTTATATTTATTATGAAGATCAATACTTACAGAATATTAGTGCAACTTTGACACGAGAGCAATATTTGACAGCTAATTAAAGCTTAAAGATGATCTCATTATACAAAACTTAAAAATTTAATTTTATTATTCTAAAATTTATGTTCTTAATTGAGAAAAGATAATACTAAATAAATCAGTTGTATTTTGTCTTCTTAGAATGGGACATGACTTCTGATTATTCTAATTTGATAAGTTTCTGTATATATTAAATTTAATAAATAAAAATATTGGGTAAAAATTTAATAAAATTTTTTTCTTTTGGAAATGGAAGATTTATTCTCTATGACCACTTTAATCATTAATATAAATTGCAATAAAATGAATTTCGATACTAAGCTTGAACTTATATAAAATATAGTTAGATAAACATCATTTAGAATTTTGAATTTAATTTTCACAATGAATTCAAGAATAATTTTTACTTTAATTTTGAGTACATTTGAATAAATAACTTTAAAAATTCAATTATTGCTAATAAATATACTCAATATATAACATAAATACTCTTTATAAATTTTAGATTCTATTTAAATAAAATACCATAAAGGCTTTAAGAATTTTATTTATGGATTTTTAAACTAAATACATATTCATTAGCAATTAAAAAATTTTTGAAACAAAAAAATTTTTTAAGAATTCTTTAAAAGATTTAAAGAAACCATGGGTAAAAGTTCTAACTATTTTGGGGTAAAAGGGGAAAATTGGGTAAAAAGGGGTAAAACAAAGGTTCTTTTGGCATGGGGCCCAGGAAAATAAGGGAATTTTCGAGACTGGAGAATCTTTCTACTTTAATTATATTTATAAGTAATTCGTTTTATTTTTTAAGGTGGTGACTCCATTTATAATGTGCTTTGCATCTCTTTTTTCTCTGATAGCAATTAAGCTGTTTCCCTCCAGCAGCCAGATAGTGCCTTTCATATTAATCTTCATTGGTTAAGTGAATGTGACAGAGCGCATCATAGTTGAGTTCCCAGATAATTTCAGACTCGCTGAACCGTAAGTCGCAGTTCTTAAAATTTCACAAATTTTGTTATGGGCAATTCAAGATACTACCTTTAAAAATACTTTTTATATTATAATACTCTAGTTATATTGTGGCCAGTACTTTGCTATCTATTATTTATTAGTATACTAATGCCATTTATTTAGTCTCTTTGTTTGCAATGCTTGTTAAGAGTTTTTCAACAACTCTCTTCATACTTATTTAAAATAAAATTAGCTTACTATAAGTATGCTAATTATACAAATAGGACTTTTAAGCTTATTCATTCAAGCCTGATTAAGTACAAATTCTATTCTTTAAAATTTAAAATTTTATAGTGAACATAATAAATAATCGAGTATTCTTATTTATGAAATTAAAATGATGTGGGGGTACTACATTATACGAAATTATTATCACTACAGTAAGTTGTCTTAATGAATCTTTGATTTTAGCATTTTCCGTTCTCTGTCTCTGCTATTATAAGTAGCTCAAACAGTAATATATTGTTTTGCATAGACTACTATAATCCCAAAACTTTTTTCCCCTTTCACTTTTATTTTTCATTTTCTTAATGACCTTTGGGGCAAAGATAGCAAGAAGAAGGAAATTTTTTTATTTTTTTTTTTATTTTTAAAGCATTTCATTTTTTGTTTGTTTTATAAAAGCCCTATAGCGCTAAATGAGGCTAGGAAAATTAGGGAGTATAAAATAGGAGTGATTCATTGATTTTAAATTTTAGATTAAAGGGCAAAACCTTTTAGGGGCACTTTGGCAAGTCCCTTCCCTTAAGGGAAATTTTAATTGTTTTAAAATTTCTTTAATTTTTGGTTAGATTCCAAAAAACCTTTAAAAAAAAATTTAGTATTTCTAATCAAGAACCCCAGAGCATCCCCCAAAAAAAAAAAACCCCATAATATGATTTAAAAAAGTGGGAAAAAAAGTCTTGTTTAATTTTAATTTTTTTTTAAATTTCTTATTTAAACATGTGTCCAAAAAAGAGAAAAATTCTCAAAAAAAAATTAACCCTCCTATCTCAGTTTAATTTACCCTAAGGTTATGGGTGTATCACCCTTACAGTAGTTTAATTTGCCAGTTTCAACCCCTTTTAAAATCCATGCCAAAAAAGTTTAGAGTGGGCCCCGCGCACTTTTACTCTTTGGGATTTAAAAAATTGGGTTTTTATATGAAAAAAAAGTTAGGGGGTTGCAGCCCGTTTTCCCCATCGCACTTCTAAGTTTCAAGATGGGGCACATTTAAAAGGAAATTGATCCTTAAAATTTCCCCCAAAAAGGTTACTTTCAAAAAATTTTGGGTTTTCCGGGCGAAGAAACCCCCAAGAATTTCCTTACTAAAAATCCTTTTCCCCCTTTGGGGTGGGCAAAACGTTAAATGGGGGCCTTTTTTTTAAAAACTGTAAATCAAGTTCGGGAGTGAACCGTTTTGATTTTTCCCAAGGAATTAAAATTTTTTTAAATTAATTTTTGAAAATTTTTTTTAACTAAATGCCCGGGTTTTGGG
>JAJKFJ010021084.1:0-18893 GCA_027382625.1 Tetmemena sp. SeJ-2015
TTTAATTTTGATTATTTTTAAAAATTAAAAAAATTCCTTTTGAAAATGAAACACTATTTAAAATAATTTTAAATTAAAAAAAACCTAAAAAGAAAAAATTGGGAAAAATTATAAATTAATTTTTTTCCTTAAAAATATTATATGGTTTTAAAGGATTAAATTATTTAGAAAAATGAAATAATTATGTTTTTATGGTTTTATCAAGAAATAAAATTTTATAATAGTTATTGCCTTTTTAATTTTTTGGGGGGGATTTTTTAATTTTTAAAGATGAGTATAGAATTGGGGCAGAGTAAGCGGTATGAAATTTTTATCATTACATCAAATCAGGTTTTTTTAAAAATAAATTTTAATTTATTTTTTAAAATTTTTAAATTTCTAATATTTAATTTTTTTAAAATTTATTGAAAAAATTAAAAAACCCCAAAATTAACTAAATAACCCTAAATAAAAAACGAAGGGTTAGTCTTTCTTAAACGCAACAACGTCTATAGAGGAAAAGAGTGGAATTACATAATACTACAAGTCCCCAGAGACAAAGAAAAATTGAATTTACGAAAGATCTAAAAAACTTGAATTCCCAAGATGACCATGCTCCACTCAACCCATAGGCTTAAAAATTTATGTTTAAAGCACCCCTTAAAAACAGAATAAAAGGGGGGCCTTCCCCAAGGTAAAGGGGGGAAATTTTTAGAAGACTTGGGATGGAAAGATTTAAAAAAATATCACATGTTATATTTGATGGTTTACTTACGTGCTCTATTTTGTTAAGGAAGTGGTAGGCCTGAACCCATCTATATCTGGTTTCGTGATGTTGTCAGGATAAATTGCTGACGGACTCACACTCCCATTGTGGGTTTCTTCAGTGATAAAACGAAAACTAAAATCGGTAAAAGAACCCCCTGGTTATTAAATCTACTTTAATTATTCTCTTATGGTATATATTCGGTACCCTTTTCGTGATTCCTACATTCCTGGGAATTTTATTAAGCCAGACTTCGGAGATAATTCCAGCGGAGAGATAGCTTATTACATTACACTACCAGCTTTATTAACGTAGGATGGGCTTGGTGCAGATCTCAAATATGGCAATAGTAAATTCTTTACTTCAGTACTCAAGAAGAGACAGACTTATTTCACTCAGAAATGGCTTCACATATATCGCAAACTTTACCGTACTCTCTGCAGCACTCATTCTTTCGCAACTATCAAGGAGCAAGTTACCTAGTTCAGAGTACTTTGCTTCATCATCATTGGTCTGGGATTCTGCACCAGCCTTTCTATATTACTTCAATTAATGAAGTAAAAATGTCGAAACAAGCAAAGAACCTATAAAAAGAATATCTTAAAAAGTACGAACCTCACTTAACAGAGGCAGAGTAAAAGCATCTATCTCAGCGTCCAAAATCATCTATGCTTTCAGTTGGATTAAAAGTTTGGAGTGACTGGCTGGGTGAAGGACAGTTCTACATATATGGTTTGGTTTACACACTAGTAAGAATAGCTGTAAACGTCACTATGTCTGTCCAACCGTTTTATCTGATAACTGTAACTGAGTTCAAGAAGACTCCAGAAAACCCAACCCCCTTTCCATTTGCCTTAGTTCCTCTCATTTCTTATATAGCTTCCTTACTATTCTCGCTGTTTTTATACAAGAGGATGATGCAGACTTTTAGGAACAGATTCATACCTCTGGCATCTCGGTACTAATAATCTTCGTGGGATCTCTTCCCTACCTATTTCTCAACTCAGATCCTAAAGTTAGATGGTTGGTTTACTTACTCTCCCCTATTTAAGGAGTTGGACTAGCAATCATGATAAACACCGCTACTAGCATGATTTCAGATGTGATTGGGAAGGATGACCAGAGCTCTGCCTTCGTTTACGGAGCTTACAGTTTCTTCGACAAAGTATCGAATGGAGCAATCATTTTTGGGATCACTGCAGCCTGGATTGAAGATTAAAATTTAAAAATAAAATCTAAGATGCTACTGCTCTCAGATGGTGCATTGCAGTAATTCCAGTAATTTGCTCATTTCTAGGATTCGTGCTAGCATATATCGGATAAAAAGCATTTGGTCAGAGGCTAGCAAAACTATCGACCAATCAAAAAAATGAAAATTATGGAACATTGAACATGGCACATAACTCGTAAAAATTCAATTGCTATATTCACTACATCAAATATTGGTAATCTGGGAATTATTTTATATTGTTTTTTTTCTTAATAAATTAAATTATTTAAATAATTTTCAATTTTTATAAATTTTATATTTAATTTTTATTAAAATACAAAATTTAAATTTTTAAAAAAAATTTAAATTTTCATCTTCATAAAAATATACTTCAATCGTTTCTCGCTTTTCCAAGGATTCTGAGTATTTCTAAGAATAGGGCGATTATATAATATAGAGTGCATGGCTCCAACGATATAATCCTCGTGGCTGAGAGAATATTTGCGTTGCCCAATATTCTCTGAGTGTAAATAATCAAGAAGATGCTGAAGTTTAAGCCAGAGCACACTGATTCCCTTTATCATTGGCTTGCTGTAAAAGAAGAACATCATATAGTAGCCTTTGGCCAATTGAAAACAAAATGTATGCAAATCCGACGCAGTACAAAAGTCTTGCTTCGAGTGGTAAAATAAAGGTAGACCCCAACTGCCCCTGCAGTCATGCAAACTGCGTGAAAATGATCTCGGGTCATATCTCAAGCAAGCAAATCAACTAGTAAGACTCACACAGAGTGAATGCAAAGAGTAGATAGTATTTAACGGGCACTTTTCTGGCGATGTCCTTATTCAAAGTAAAATAAATTTCTATTAAAACCCGCACCAAACAGAGCAAGAATGAATAGAGCGGGATTTTAAAATCATGAAAGAACCCAGACCGGGCATGGTATAAGGGAAGCTGCACATAAATGCGGTTGAAGCAAGTTGGGCGAATACTATTCCAAAACCTTTCGGGGGGGGGGAGGAAGTGCCCCCCCCAATTTTACATCTTTAAAATTTTCTATGAAATTATATTGACTAATTTAGAGCAGTAAAGCAAAATCTGTAAAAATTTAATTAAAAATTATCATACAACTTTCTCTTTATAAAACGACCCTTCGATTCTTTAACCCATATTTTCTCAGCTTGTTTTCTCTCTCTTCTTCTTTATGTCTTACTTTATTTTACCTATTTTTTTTAAGAATGGGCTTTGTATTATTTTTAGCATTTTCAAAATAGGTTTTCAGCTCTCTTTCATTCAAAGGGACCACTTAAGTTTTGTCTCTGCCTTACTTAAGGAACATATTACCCTACAAAGCGCTATTCTCTTGATTAAGAGATGCTATTCTACTAATTAAGCTTTCTGCCTCAGCTTTGGTCGAGAATCTCACGAATCCCTCGATTCTTCGTTTTAATCCAAATAAACAGGTTCTCCGAAATGTCTTAAGTCTTCTAAAATTTGCCTTGTTCAAGTTTAAATTTTTAGCTATGTTCTTTATTCTCAATACAGACCCACTTCATAATTAAGATATTTTTACCTTGCTCGAGTTTTCAACGTGAATTCTGCTTATAAAACATTTTCTTAGGATTTAAAAGCTGAAATTTTTCTCTTTATTTTATTGAGCTCCTCTTTTTGGTATTTCCATTCCTTCTTTTAAATAATTGAAAGGGGTACATTTTCATCTTGTTGATAAGCTTTAACTAGCTTGATTAACATATTTCCCCGGAATGCTTATTGAACTACTTTATAGCTTCACTGCTTCTTCAGCAGTTTAAAACTCCACAAATGCGAAACCCTTTGACTGCCCACTTTTTTGAACAGTGGAAGTTAAAAATTTGTTACTTTACCAGCTCTACTTTAAATCTATGCCCTTAAAACTGGGTCATTATTTCTTAGGAAAATTCTCTACATAACAGTCCCCTCTTCATTTCTTGGATTGATTTCACTTTATCTGAATGGGATGCGGCGTTTAACTCTCATTCCATCCTTAGATATCTTAACATTTTTTGTTCTTTAGTGACCGTCAGTATAATTATTCTCTTTCTTCTTTTAAAACTCTGCTGCAATAAATTTCTCATACTCTTTAAAAAGTTTTTTTATCTATTGAAATCTAGGAAAAACCTTGCCCCCACATTTGGGTCTAAAGCCAATTTCTCCCTCATAAACTATCTCTAATCAAGTTTGAGTCACCAAAGTAAAACTCAAACTAAAACAGAAGAGAGCGGCGAAGTTCATTCATAGTCTCATCTTTATCTCCTTTGGGTTTAAACCTCATTCATATCTACTCTTGATCCTTTAGAAATGGATTGACCCTTTTATTGTTTCATTAAATAAAAAACTTCTTTACTTTGAAGCTAAAATTTTTGAATAATGTTCTTCCTAAATAGATTAGATTCAGGGTTCATTAATCTTTTAAGCTTGCGTTTGAAATTCTTCTTTTTGGCCTGCTCATTCTCTTACTATAGTCTCTTTCTTTGCTTCCTACTCATTTTATTCTTTAGCTTTACTACTCCTTCTGCGTTCATCTGTTTGTTATTTATTTCCCCTAATTTTAAAATTTAAAAATGACTCTAAAAGATAAAACTGATAAATCTTTTAGTTTTAGCGGGCAGAAGTAGCGGGTTTAATTTTTTGATCTTGATGATTTAAGTTTTGCATTAATTCTTGAATTTATAATATTGTGGCTTTAATTTCAGGTTAAAATTTTATAATAATTTTTAAAATTCAATTAAAAATGTATAATTTTTCTATTTTTTGTCAAATAAGCCAGATTTTTATTAGATTAGAGGATTTTTTTTAAAAAAATATGTCTTCGCAAGAGTGAAATCATCTTACAAAACGGAAAAAAAGATAATTTTTTACTATTTAATCTTTGTTTTAATAACATAAAATGTAATAAAATTTAATCTGATGTTTTGATCATTATTATTATTCTGATATATTTTATAAATATTGATAAAGTATAATCCTCCTGGTCTCTTATTCTTTTACTTATCATAGGTTTATTTTTTAATCAATCAAATTAATTTAAGAATTATCCCTTTTTCCAAGTATTTTATTTCAAAATATTTTTAATATAAAACTTAGTAAAATGTTAATTATAATTATTGTATGCATCTATTTTATTTAAATTTTTTAAGAGAGTTTATATTTTTGTTTATTTTCGATACAATATTATAAAATATAATATATAATAAAACTAATAATTATAAATTAAGAGAATTTAAGGCCGCATTAATAAAAATAGGCCTGCTTCAAATGATATTGTTAGCACTTATGATTCTAACACAAAAATACAGCGAATAGGGTTTTAAAATGGCACCCCCGATCAAAAATTCTGAGAGAAGCCCCGGCTTTCTCGAATAAAAAAATCAAAAAGGAGAAAAAATTTTTCCGGAAAAGCTTCGACCGGAGCGAGTCGCTGTACCGAGCGTTTTTTCGCTGTCAGCTCTATGACTTGTGTTTGCCATAGATCTTTCTCCCCCCCCCTCCAAGTAAAAAATTTCCCCAAAAAAATTTCCCCTAACCCCCTTGGGTTGCTCCTTATCCCGTCAAAGTTCCCCACCTTTTGGATTAAAAAGAAATTGGGGAAAGGGGGCGCCCTTTTATTTTTGGTTTTTTTAAAAATTTTTTTTTTGTAAAAAAATTTAAATTATTTTTTTAAACTTATTAAAAAATTTTAAAAAATTTAATCTTGAAAAATTTTTTTAAGGAGCTCGTAATTGGGTACAAAACAATAAAATTTTGAAAAATAAAAACATAAGGTTGGAAGCAATAATTTTTTTTAATTTTAAGGGGGGAAAATTTCTTTAGAAAAAAGTAAAAAACGAGTTTTTTTTTTTTTCTGTTTTTTAAAAGAAAATTGATGAAATTGTGGACTTAACTTTAAATGATTTAAAAAAATTTTTTAAAAATTAAGTCAAAATTTAAAAATATGAAAAAAATCTTTTTATTTTTTATTTAAAGGAAAAATTTTTTTAATTTTAGAAACAAAATTTTCTTTTGAACTTACTTTTCTTTTGAAACTTTAACATTAAATTGAACTTTAGCACACAGTTTTAGATGCAATCGCTGTGTAGTTATTGAAAATATCTAAAATTTAAAGTTAAATATATAAACAAACTCTCATAAAGACGCAAACATATTTGCTTTTTAAAAACAGCATTTTTATGATTTATTAATTTTATACTTCCTATTCTACATTTATTTTATATAATATAATTACATTTTACAACTATCTTATAAAATGTAAAAATTAAAAAAAGAGTTAAAGTTAATTTAGAACAAATCGCTGTAGCAGAATTTAGAATATATATTTTTCAAACATATTGTATAAATTTAAAATTGATCTATTTGTCCTTGCATTTTTCGTAAATGAAATAATCTAAGTGGCCATCTATCATTCTTTCATCCCATTTTCTCTTGATCCTTTTAGAGATAGCAGTGTCGTAAACCTAATTTAAAATTTAAATTTCTTTATGAAAAAATAAAGAATATTAAGAATTATAAATTCTTAGTTTAGGCAAGTTCACTTCTCAATTCCTCTCGTCTGTTTCGTACAATTTGAAAACAAGATACATTTTAACACCAAATCTTAATTAAGTATTATAAATAATTAACCTTAATCTGCGAATACAAAAAATTTAAATGTTCCCCTCTTTCTAAAACACATTATAATAAAACTTATTTAAGTTTTAAAAATATTGAAAATGCACTTTCCTCAATTTTGTAAGATTGATATTTACAATTATTTAATGAGAAAGTAATAAAATTAGCAGGATTAAAATTTATCTTACTGCATATATTTATTAAAAAAATTTAAATGTTCATTATGATTTATTAGTCCTCAATCTATCTAATTTTAATCCAGTTTCTGCACTCGTCTAAACAAATTAGAATTTAAAAAATGGCAGGAGTCTTTTAAAGAATTAGCAGAGAGCTTTCACAAATTCCTTTAGTTTATCTCGTCTTAAGATGATCTCCCTCAAATTAAAAAATTGTGTTGTTGCTCAAAGGTCACATTCTTCCTTATGGAAGCTAGCGAAAGGTTAGTGAGACTTCTTCACTTGCTATAAAAAAATCATAAAACTTTATTTTTGTAGGTAATTTAAAGCCATCTTTAACTATTAAGGATGCAGCCTACAATTGACAAACTATCTAATTAATAAATAGACTAAAAAGGAGCTATCCTTACAAAGATATTGAAAATAGCTTGGAGATTTCTCTTCTCCTAGCCAATCTATATCTGCTGCTACATCATTACTACTGGATTTCTATATTCCAATTAAAAAAATGAAATTTATTCTTAATATGAAAATATTTTTATAATTATGTCCAATGACTAGTCTAAAATTCTTGAAGGGCTTATTTTCAAAGACCCTTAAAGTTTCTATCTCTGGATATTTGTTAATTAACCATTCCTCTTCGCACTCAAATATTGTAAGATGCTTCAATCTCTGGAAGATTATATACGGATTCTGGTGAATGAAACTATTATCTCGAAGGATCAAAGATTGAGTGCGATTAAATCTTATCCTCACATTTTGGGCGTTTATATTTGAGGAGATAAGTTCTACCTCAGGCACGTTTAAAGCATACTGCAGAATGAAGGGATCTAGGCACATTGTGGCTTACAGACCTAAGAATTTATCTTTAAAAAAGAAAATTTAAATTTGGTAGTATCGTAGTATTTCCGATAGGCTCTTGAGAACATCAAAATCGAAAGATCTTTTAGATCTTCTTCAAACTATAAATTTTAATTTTAATTTTATGGATAATAATTAACTAGTTAGCAGAATTAGTCAGCATCTTCGCCATAAAAAAATTAACTCTATTTTGTCTGTTTCTTTTCATCAATAGACTAATCATAAAGAGAGAATCCTTAGTAAATTTGGCTCAATTGCTTTCATCAAAATCAATTTCTAACTTCTCTTCCTCGGACTCTTCCCGCATCTGAATATCACATCTTGCTTTTTTCAGAAAGCATATTTTCCCAAACTTGACAGAAATATCTGGAAAATTTTTCTTATGCCTAAGATTAAGTTTAACTATCATTATATTGTAATGATCCAGTCAAACTTGTTTTCTGATCTAAATTAGGGGCCCTTTAAATCATATATGTGTCGATCATCATTTATCTGAAGCTTTTAGTCTTAAGTCCATCCTCTTAATTTCTCTTTTTAGATTTTGTAGTTGGAGTTGCTACCATCGAGGGTTAAAAATGCTCAGCATCCATCAACTCAGATAAATTTATATCAGTAAGCTAATAGTCCAAATACTTCTCATCACCGTAACGAATCCTCTAAAATCTTAGAAGATTCTTGTAAAAGTCATAAATTATCATAGATATAACTATAATGATTATTAAATATAGGTCAAATACATTTGGGTAATCAGTGATTAATTGTTTTAAAAATACATGTTATTTTTCATCTGAGTCAACAGCTCTTTAATAGCTCACTTTGGAATAATATTTCATTTATTGATTAAATAAATATGAAAGAAAAAGAAATAGAGAGAAACAGGAGAAATAAGAGCATTAAAGATTCTTGAGATGCTCAAATAGCTAACCATAGTAAGTAAACCTTTTTTATTTGACTATAATTATGATGATTACTTTTGAGTTTAGCTCATATTTAAGTCTTCCTATAATACTTTTTTAGGCTAATGATGAGTCTTTGAAAATGATGATTCACAACACTAGAGTCCTTTTTCTACTTTGTACTCTCATTATCGGTCTAAGATTCGTAGAAAAAATAATGTCGGCTGACATAATGATAACTGCAACACAGAGATGAGGGTAAGTCTTCTAGAATTGTTGGTAATTTACCTAAAGATTAAGTCCAGAGTAAGAATTACAAGAAGGAGGAAGAATTCAAATGATGAAAAGATTATCGGCACAATAAAAATAATAAGTAAAATAAGACTCAAGACAAGGAAGACGCGCATTTAAAATATCAATCAGTACAAATGATGCTCTATATTTGTATTAAAAAGAAGTGTATTTACTAAATCACCCAAATGTATTTGTCCTATAATAGTGTTCAATTTTGCAATACAAACATAGGAGTCTTATTTGTAATTTTTATTCTTATTTGGCGAGCCAATGATATTACTTCAGTAGCGAATTTGTTCTTAGATACAAATATAAGTAATTAAGGAATTAAAGAGCAATTCAAAAAGGCAGAGTTAAAACACAATCATAGTAGGTGTAAACGCTCCCAATAAGAACGTCTGAGCTCAAGACGCTAGTTTAATCAGTAATAGCGCAACGCTCTCATTTGAAGATCAGAGAGAATCCAATGTGCTAGTAAATTTCTGACACTCCAGCAGCTTTCACTCTCAGAACATCTGAATAATGTCAAACTCACTAGGGCGCAAAAGAAACCTCTAATCCAAAGTTGGTTCAGCATGGTAAAAGGAAATAATCTCAATTGGTCTACCAAATTGACTATATTATGGCTTATGGTGTTATGCGATCACCAATAAGTAGCATGGATAGTGCGTACGACAGTGGTCAGATCTCCCAAGCACAACTTTACAGGCTGCGTCTGCGAGTGCTACTGTAGCATACTCATACACATAACCCGAAGAGTTCCCTTAAGGATTTCTACGGCAACCATTGCTCCTTTTTTAGAGTTCCATAACTCCTAAAATGGGTGGTCACTAATCTAGGCCTCACAGGCTACAGCCTGGGAAGTAATATAGTTCTCGCAGGGGTTTGGGGTTCACCAAAATTCACGCACCCCTCTATTAGACAGATTCAAACACTTACACCGGATTAATAAACTGGATCCTTCAGGGATAAATACAAATTAGTGGGCATTAGGTAATGGCCAGCTAATCTCCTGACCCTAGTCATGCTGAATATGATACCACAACACTGGTAAAAGATTTTAAATTTCTAATTTAATAATTTTTAGATGCAAATAAAATATCTGCACAAATGATTTGTATTTAAAAATTAAATTAATGATGCTGAGGTGAGATGAATAGAGAAAATAAAATCTTTAGGACAGATTATTGTTTCTAGTTTATTTGTGATGATCCTATTTTGGGCTTTAGAAAGTTATCTTGTGTTGAATATCTTAGAGGGTTCAAGGTAACCTAGCAAAAAAAGTGAGGGATATATTCCTAATGTTGCTTGCATTTTAAAATATTTTGATTTTTGAAATTAATTTAAAATCAGTGTTTAAGTATTATAGCATTTTTATGAGAAAGTAACTTTATAAATAAAAAAACTTACTGCATTGAATAAAAAATTAACTAATTATCTATTAATTAAAGAGGAAATTCACTAATTATAGGTGAAATTTTAATATCAAAGGGAATTAAATAAGTATTTAATTTGAAAATGGAAATTATTTAGGTAGTTTTAGAGTGTTAGATAAAAATAATTATTAGACATTCGATTCAACATGAAATTATAAAATCTTTATATCCTTACAAATTTTGTATGGGAGAGCTCAATCAAAAATTATAAGCGATACAAGCTTAAAAGCTTTAGATAGTTTAACAAATAAAGAAGAAACATACTTATAATATAGGATCGATTTAAATTGCGGAAGTAGAATAACTTTAATACAAGGCCACTTAACTCTGGGAATAATCCAGTGAAGTGCGAACATGCGATAGCTTTAACTTATTAAATGTTTATACTCTAATTTCATTGCTTAGTATATGCTCGGGTGGGGGCTAGTTGGCTTATACAAGCTGCAATGCCGTGAAAAGGCGCCAGTCTTGCTTGAGCAACGCTCACAGGCGCTCGATAGAGTTGAGGGTGCAGCTGTATGGAGGAAAGTATACAAGTTAGCAGGAGGCTAGAATGGCGTGCTAGAATGGCGTCAAGGACCTTCGAGCTCTTGTGAATAGTGAGGTTGTCCATGAATATGATACATCCTTATTTTAGACTGGGCCCCAGCTCCTAGAGGTAGCCGAGGAAGTGGTGGAGGTTGTTGCTGCACGCAAGAATCTGGCTGTGGAGGAGGCCGTCTCCATTTCTGATGGCACCATTCATAGTGAGTGACTTCCCTCACGTACTTGGAATCTGGACCTTCATCCGCTCCTTCAGCCAGCTCCTCTTAGGTGACTGCCATGCGTTGAACGTTGACTCATCGAGGTACACAACGTACCGGTCCTCCAGGACCCACCGCGCGAACACCTTTGAGAATTCTTGCTGCTTCATCTGCTCCTCTTGCTCCCTGTCCTCCTTGCTGCGATATGAATAGCCAGCTGCTCTGTATAGGACCTCATTAGGAGGTAAATCTTTCTCAGACAGAAAGTAGAGAGGAGCGGGATGTCTTAACGATGATGGAGAAAGTGACAACACTTAGCGAAGCTCAGGTGAGCAGTCTCATGCAGTGCCTTGATTAAGTTGATGAGGTGCTCATTTTAGAAGGAAAGTAGCCGCTTCCTCCCACTACTGGATTTGCTCACCCACGATAAAGCCATTGTTGTGCCAGCGCTAAGCAATAAATGATTTGACTGCTCCTTGACGCAAACCTAGTATGTTTGCAACTTGAGGGTAGGTAAAGCGGGGATTTTCATCTGATCGAAGGGATCCAAAGCGTAGAAAGATGGCGGAGAGCTACGGTTCGTAGGTGATCGATTATAGCATCCTCAGCTTTACAGACCTGGAATGATGAAAAGGCTTGGTCTTGGTCTAATGCAGCCGGCTCTCCAGCAGAGGCATAAATTTCCTTTCTGGTTATGTGATGGCGAAGAGCAGGGAAAGCAAGAGAGGATGAATGAGCTTTGTCAAAGCAATCGAAAATTCGCTTCCTGGAATAATGGGACTTCATTTCAGAGTCACCTATCACGATTGAAATATCTATTTATTAAGTTTAATCCCTAATCGCAACTGATTGATTCTATACTATTAGTGGTCACAAAATTAATTAACAAAACTGCTACTTTTTTACGAGTGGAGACTTGCCTGCTGGTTTTTGGGGTTACGTAAATTTGAATTTTATGGTTCAGTTTAATCAAGGCATGTACAGGTAGTTATATATGTCTGTAATTTTAATTGCCTCGAAGTTGCAACTCCTCTTTTATTATTTTATCCGATCACCAATTTAAATTTAATTATCATCTATAAACAAATAAAGGCTGGTGAAATTCGAAAAAGATATTCCTAATACAAAATTAAATGAATTAAGTAAACAGAAGAACATAAATAAAATACAATCATAATAGTGTACCGAATTCCACTAAACATATCTAAAATTTAAGTATAATCTTTTTCATCAAATACCTTAGGTCAGATTAAAAAAATTTGATATTAAGGGTTTTGTCCATTATATTCTTTGAGCCCCAATGATTTAGTTTATCATTTAATAATTACAAACGCAAAAATGAAAGTAATTTAAGTGAGCTACTGATATTCCTTAGATATATTTTTAAAGATAAAATTGAGGTAAAAATAGTAATTTATTTCAGGAGACAACTGTTTGGAGTTTTACAAAATAAAAATTAAGATAATTATTCTGAAAATATTATTATAAATAGAAAAGTTTTTTTATTAAATTTAAATATTTACTTTACTTGATAAGTAAATATGTGCATACCGAAGGTAATGGATGGACCTGGGAATTATTAAATTAGAAATTTTAATAGTGAAAGAAAATATATAAGCTATTGGGAAATTAATTAAGGTGTAATTGGCTATTTAAAACACACTCTAACTGACTATGTACTAAACTGCCCATTGACTGCCCTAAGCAGACTCTGGTGTACCGATTAGTAACTCACAGACTTTCCGGTGAAGTAGGCTTTCAGGGTGTAACTCTTGAGCAGTTAGGGGCACCTCCCCCAACTGCTTTCTTACTGTTTATATTACTCTACTTATCCTTACAAGTTCCTCTCTGAAATAAACATATCTCACAGACCCAATTCAGATATCGTTGTGGGCGGTGGGGGGTCATACAAACTTATTTTCTTTTTCTTATCATATTTTGGGTTTTGAGTGTAGAATTCCTCTGATCATTTTCTTTAACTATCTTAAATTTTTTGTTTTAATTATTTTTTTATTAAATTTAAATTATTTTTAATTTATTTTATCGTTTTTTTTATAAAATATAATCAAATTTTTTTTAAGTTCTAAGAATTAATATTTTGATTACGTCTTTCTGAATAAATATTGATAATAAATATTAAATCATAGTGAACCTACTCAAGTTGCTTTATATAAATCATTAGCGTGCTTATTGCTTTCGATCATTTAATAGTCATTTATATTTATAAGAGATCTAAACTTTGCATAGATAATTAATGAGAAAGATTATGATCAAATTTATTTTATGAAGTTAAGTTTAATTTTTAATTAGTCATTTAAATTTTAAATTAATTATAAATTAAGGAAAAAAATTTAAATTGATTTTTTAACCTTTTTTTGTAATAAAGTAGTCTTAAATTGTCCCGTCATGCGTTCTTCCTTCCTAATCCCTTTTTATCTAAATAGAGAAGTTGGAATAGCTAGCTTAGTAAATTAATTTAAATAAATGAAAGATAATTCTTTTTTTATATATATTAGTTGAATAGTGCTTTGATCTCACTCTCATCTGTGTAGTACATTTTGAAAACAAGATACATCTCTTCAGCATTCTATAACCTCTAAATCAGATAGAAGAATAAATAGATAAAAAGAAAATATTAAAAAACTTCTCAATTCTGTCGCTTATAAAAGGCAAGGCAGAGAAAGTTCCCATCTTCTCAAAATGTATTTTACAATAATTAATAAAAAACAAAAATATTTTTTAAATGAACTTTCCTCAAATTTTAAAAAATCTAATTCCTACTCTTAATAATTTAAGCTATATTTTGCTTTATTTATTTTATACGCCCGACAAGTTTAAACCTCTTGGAATGTTCATTTTTAAATACTCTCAGAGTTTCTATATTAGGATATTTGTCCATTATCCAATCTTCTTGGGATTCAAATATTGTCAGGTGCTTCAATCGTAGGAATATTATATTCGAGTTCTAGTGAATGAAACTATTTTCTCGAAGGATCAAGGAGTGAGTGCGATTAAATCTTATTTTCACATTTTCCCCGTTTATATAGCTGAAAATTTAATGAAAAATGAAATTAAATTAGATATTAAATTAAAATGGAAGAAATAAGAGACAGTGTCCAAATTAAATAATAATTACGCGATTCGATTCATCAAGAAATTCTAAGAATTTTATATCCTTGCAGCTTTTGTGTGGGAGCGCAAAATCCTGAGTTATAAACGACACAAGTTCTAAGAATTTTAATATTTTGAATCTCAAATTATCGCATATCACATCTCTCTGCTAAGAGAGTCAATGAAGATGATTAAAGAAGAAGCATGTTATATTTTGATTAGTAATTAACAAGCCACATATTAGGGGGTATTTTAGTGATTTATATTCACACCATTTTGTAACCCTTCATTTATTATTTTTAACAATCCCCGATTTTTACTACAATTTCATCTATATTAGAGGAGATGAGTTCTACCTCAGGCACGTTAAAAGCATAAATTATAAATATCATACTGCAGAATGAAGGGATCAAGACACATTGTGGCTTTAAGTCCTAAGAATTTTTATTTTAAAAAGTAAATTTTAAATTTGGTAGTATCGTAATATTTACGATAGGCTCTTGAAAACATCAAAATTGCAAGATCTTTTAGATCTTCCTCAAACTAAAATAGAGACTATAAATTAATTTACTAATCAGTGATGAATTAATCCGCGTCGTCTTCCCCTTCAAAAATCAACTCTATTCTTGTCTATTTCCTAAGATCAATAGACTAGTCGAAAAAGGGACAATTCTAGAAAATTTGGCTCAACATACCTTCATCAAGATCAATTTCCAAATTATTATCATCTTCAAAATTTTCCTCTTATCTCATCTTAATGTCGACATCTTGCTTTTATTCAGAAAGCATATTTCAAAATTTAGCAGAAATATCCTATAAATCATTTTTTGGCTAAGACTATTCTTAACGATCTTTATATCCATATTCGACATTTGATATCACTTTATGTAAAAAACTAGGAGGTATCGGATTCAAATATTTGTCGATTATTATTTATGTGAAACTTTTCGTCTCAATTCCATTGGTATATTTTCTAGTTTTATTTTTTGATTTTTAAGGAATTTTCACCCAAGATTATAGATGCTCGGCATCCATCAGCTCAGATAAATTTATATCAGAAAACTAGTAGTCTAAGTACTTCTCATCTCCATAACGAATTCTCTAAAATTTTAGAAGATTCTTGTAGAAGTCATGAATCATTCTTTATAAAGAAAATACTTAATTTTATAATTGGTGTTCAATTTTGCAATACAAATATAGGAGTCTCTTTGGTGATCTTTATTCTTATTTGGCGAGCCATCGATATTACATCAGTAGCAAAACTGTTCAAAGATAAAAACATAATATATATATATATACAATTTGAGTTGGAAATTAAATTAATGATGTTGAGGTAAGATGAATTGAGAAAATCAAATCGTTAGGACAGATGATTGTCTCTAGTTTATTAACGATTATCCTATTTTGGGCTTTTGAAAGTTATCTGGTTTTGAATATCTCAAAAGGCTCAAGGAAACCTAACAGAAAAAGTGTGGGATATATTCCTAACGTTGCTTGCATTTTATAAATTTTAATTTTTGAAAAATCAAATTAATTCAGCTTTAATAAAGATTATAAAAGAGAATATGAAGATTAAATCAAATATAATAAAGGAGTTTATATAGTAGAAATTTTAATTAAAATAGATGATTGGTTAAAATGATAAATGGAGAGTTGCAAATTGGAGACAGTTAAAATCGAAGATTCATCCCATGATCTGCAGCTTGTCCGATAGCTTATCAAAAATTAATAAAAGTTTCTTCTTTAATCAACTTCACAGTCCCTCTCAGCAGTGAGATATAGCTCACGCACTCATTATTTAAAATGGACTCACTTCAACTGCCTATGATTTACTCTATTTTAATTTAATATATAATTTAATTATCTTTTTGTTATCAAATTCTCAGCTATTAGTGATAAAATGTTTAAAGAAAATTCAAAATCCCTATCATTTAATTTAGAGCAGTTATTAAGACTTGTTATATTGTAAAACAAATTTAAAAAGAATAATTTTAAGCATTGATTAAATTAATAAATACTAAGAAGAATTTAAATATAATTTTTATCTTTTTCCAAATTATAAAAATTCATACTTTGTACAAGATATTAAGATTTTTTATTAATTCTCTCCATTTCAAGATAGGTTATAAATGATTTTATGCACAATCTTTAAATATTGAGTCAAAATATGAAAGAAAACTTAATGGAGAATAAAAATAGTGCAATTTAATTTTATTTTATATAATTAACGACTACAGTTTTAACGGATTTATTTTTCCTTCTAAATGGCAAAAAGTTTAATTTAAAATATCGTTAAGAAATCACATGTTTAATTAAGAAGAAGAAATTTTAAAATCTGTGAGTACTACTTCTCATTTATGAGACTTTATTTGAAGTTATAATTTAACTAAAAGTTCTAAAATTTGTCCTATATTCTATTTTAATAAAAACATTATCTATAATTAATGCTGCATATATGATTGTAAGGAAAGAAGTTTAATAATTTTTGCTTATAAATGGAGGGAATAGAATTTTCCAATTCTACTTTGTACAATAGTAGCAATAGGGGAAATCACGATGGAGTAAGTGGATGCGGTAACAACTTCTAAGATGTTGGAAGCACTTGCCATACAGGAGTGGGTGGCTCGTCCTCTATTCATCATCCCATTACTGAACTTATGGGTGGGCTCTCGAGCGAGTCTACAAGTACTTCAAATAGCAATCTGATAGACTTTCCAGACGAGATTTTGTACCCTCAACCGCCAAAGCTAGGCAACTATTCTTATATCTAACACTTATTCCGTAATATAATTTTTAATTTAATTTTATAATATGATAAGATTGAAAAGATTGGAGAGGGAACTTTTGGGTAACTTATCAAGCAATTATTTTTATATTTTCCCCTTTAGATAAGTTTACAAAGGAGAGCATTTCAATCCAGACACTGGAGAGAGGAAGTTAGTAGCACTCAAAAAGTTAAACATGATCAATGAAAAGGATGGAGTAAGATAGTAACTAATTTTAAATACTTAAGTTCCCGATCACTGCCCTCAGAGAGATAAAATACCTCAAGTAATTAAGCCACTAAAATGTAGTCAAGCTAGAAGATATAATTACTTCCAGGCGTAAGCATATTCAAGATAGTTTAAATTTGAGTTATAGCAAAGAGAAGAAACAAGCTAAGAGGGAGCTTTTATCTTGTATTTGAGTACCTGAAATACGATCTCTAAGGACTAATAGATAAAAAGATCAACTTTGAGATTCCTCATTTGAAATGCCTAATGAAGTAGATGCTCCACGGACTCATTTATCTTCATCAGCAAAAGGTTATTCATAGAGACATCAAGGGTGCAAACATTCTGATATCGCAAAATGGAATTGCGAAGTTAGGAGACTTTGGACTTGCCAGAGTATTCTATCCAGGAAATAAGCATGCCTAATACACGAATTAGAGTAGTCACTCTGTGGTATAGAGCTCCAGAACTTCTTTTAGGAGCTAGAAACTATTCTGATACTCTAGATACTTGGTCTATGGGTTGCGTCTTTGCAGAGATGGTACTCTAATAAGTACTCTTTCCTGGAGATAAGGAAGAGAGACAAGTTGAGCTTATCTATGATAAATGTGGAAGCGCCGACGAGGATTGCTGGCCTGGAGTAACTGAAATGAAGGCTTTTAGGGAGTTTGGACCCAAAAAGAAGCAACCAAGAAAGATAAAGGAGTTCTTGATTTCCCAAAGCAAGGGAAAAATTACAGAAACCTTAGCAAACCTGATAGACTAGATGCTCACACTCGATCCAAGAAAAAGACTTAATGCAACTCAGGCTCTGAATCATCCATTCTTCTCAGAAAATCCACAAGCATGTGAATTATCAGAGTAAGTTTCCTTTATGCGCTTAACTATTTTTAGACTTCCTTTACCAGACGAGGATTACCATGAATTCTTAGTTAAGGCTGAAAGAAAATTAAAGACAAACGCTAAAAGAAAGTTTGCTTTTCCCAAACAGTACTATGATTAGAATGATCCTCACACCAACAATATATGGAAGCCCTCTATGGATGAGTATCAGCACAAAAAGATAGTCAATTTACTTTAGCCTGCTTTGATACCCGAAAAAGATTAGTTGCTTCTCCAATAGGAATAGCTTTAGATGCAGTAGTAGCAATTGAAGAATAACCATTATGGAAATTATGGGCATTATTAAAATCAGAACGGAGGAGGAGGTGGATAGTATAATTAGTACAATTAAAAGGGTAGAGACGGCTAACTCTATCATCGTCCTTATAATAACAGATACAGTCATGGCGAGGAATATCACAACAGATACAATAATCGCCATCACTATGGAGGGTAAAATAATCACCACAATTAAAGCAATATTTAACCAGATATTCATCAAAATCCTTCGCATAATAAGTATGGAGATCACTCTTCCTCTCGTAGAGATGGAAATTTGCCGAATCAACCTTAGAAGGTTGCTAATGACGCAACAGAGCCAGCGCAAATTTAAGTGCCAGCCAAAGAATTAGCGTTGGAATCATAAACTGTCTCAAATGGAAACATTAAAGACGATGCTCATTTAAGTAAGTAATTTTTCCGATGCCTTATCTTTTATAGTTGATGTGATTCCAAGGACTGAAGAGAATACTATGCCAATCAACAATTAGCAAAATGAAAAAACCTTCATTAACAAATTCTATAATCAGGATTATGACAGAAGTTTCAGAGGGAGAGGATAAGGAGCTCACACCTAATCTTATGGAAGGGGAGAGAGGTTCTAATAATCTGATAACTAGAGA
>JAJKFJ010021085.1:0-17756 GCA_027382625.1 Tetmemena sp. SeJ-2015
CAGATTGGGTGCTTAGTAAAAATTAAGGAGCTCTTTTTAATTCATAAGAGCAAGGCTGCTCTAAAAAGTGAGGAAACTTGACTAATTTGGCCATCCGATCTCTCTCACCTATAAAAATTCTAGCACTTATTAATCTCTTTAAATATTATTCTGCTTTATAAAGACTTAAATACATTTGATAGATCAATTTATAAATTACATTTAATCCGTTCTAGGTGGAATACTAACTTTATTCTTAGATTTTTAAATATTTTAATTTTTTCTCAAGAGTAGTTATCCTAGTTTACCTAATTATTTAAATGAATCAAGTAATGCAAAGACAAAGCTATAGACATATTCCTCATTTTAATGTTAAGTAATAAATTGAGATAATTTAAGGGCCATCTATAATCCTGCTTATAATTTTTATATTTGTCTATAAACGATTTCTCATACAACTAGTTATGCAAATATTTTCTCATCTGATCATATTTTTACAATATTTATGATAAAGTAAATTAATAGTTTGATCAGACAATATCCCTCTCCGCAAAAACATTCGATATTGCCATAGCATTTTACACAGAAGATATTTAATTCTATAGCGAAGATCTGCTAGAGTACTTCTCTGTTCAATTTTTATAAGCTGAGGGTTCTCTCTAAAATGGCACTTATGTATACTCTAGAATTCGAATTCCTACTGTTATTTGCGACTCCACTAGATTTTTAGGCAATTAAGAAATTATTAAGGATGCTACTATCAACTTTGGACAAGCAGTAGTTTGCCCTGATAAAGATTTTTAAATACAATAAATGGGCACTTCTATAATATATGCACCTACATAAACAAAAATATAATTAGGGTGGCCCACAAATAGTCATTTAGCTTTATTAAAAAAGGTATTATAAATTTTATTTTAAACTATTTTTAGTCTAAATATTCAAATTACCACAAAAATTAATATTTTATTAATGTCACTAAACATAAATTTAGATTTCATGCTTTTTGGGGTAAATTTAAGGAATTAATAAATCTGAGTGCGAAATTCTTGAAAAATATTATGGAGAAAAAATATTTTGTGGCTTTTAAAAATGGTAAGTTCTATTTAATTTTGAAAAAAAATACTATAAAAAATGTACATAAATTTAAGCGTATTAAGTCAAAATTTATGGAAATTTATAATTTTTTCTCTCTATCATGATATAAATTATTTAATTTGAATGCTAAAATAGGATGAATACTAGTAGACTATCGTCAAAAGAACTTAAATATCAATTTCTTTATTTGAAATGCTTCATTTTGGTGTTTCGGGTCAGATCTATTTTTGACAATCATTCCTCTTGATTTATGATTTAGTAATTGAAGAATTATATGATTTGCTTTATCATATTTTAGCAAGTTGAATAATTTTTATTTTTGCTATCATACTTTAATTTGACCCTTAATTAATAATAAGCCTCAATTCTTAATTTTTTTACTTCAGAGGCAAAATAATCTTTATTTTAATAGAGTTTGAGTTCAAATGAAATTAGAAAGTTAAGGTGAATTGAGAAGTTCCTTCATTTCAACTACCTCTAAAAAGTAGACTATTATCATTTTTCTATAGTGAGTTAGAGGATAATGAAGTCTAAACTTATATATTTAATAAAATAAAATAAAAAGCTTTCATGTTTACTTCTTATTTGTCTTTTAGATACTTTAGAGTCAAATCATTTCAGAGAGAGATTATATATTTTCATTTCTGTTCTTACTAGATTCTATATAAATATTAAGAAATTAAACTATTTCTAATTAAGTAAACTACTGTTAGGAATGTATTTAAAGTAAAGAAGAATCTTTCATTTATTTATTGTTCAACTAATTTTATTTCGCTATAATAATTTTTAAAAGAAAACTCATAAAATAAAACATAAAATATTTTTCTGTTTCAATTACTAATTATAATTTTAGAAAATAAAGTACTTAACTTAAGCGATTATTTTTTTCTTTACTTATTTCATCTTAGAAGAACAACAAAGAATATTAAATATTCCCTGAAATAATAGAATAGAATTGTTAGGAATAGAAATATAATCATTTTTTAATAACTAGCACTTTACAGTACTAATTACTATAGCAGACTCATCCTAATGTACCCGAAAATAATAAATAAGTAAGAATTTAAGGTATTGTTAAGTGATTCATACTTTTCAAATTTATTGAATTTATGAATATTAAATAGAAAAACCTCTTGACTTTAAATGCCTAAAATTTGAGCCTAAAAAATTTATTATTAGAAAAATATATTTTTAAAGTTTGAATTAAAAAAGGGTAGCGAAGAAAGACCCTATCTAATTCTAGTAGCTTTAAATATCAAGGTTTGAATGTAATTATAGGAAGATGCAATAAAACTCTGCTGAATGAGCTCTTCCCAACTGAAAATCGCCTGTGCAAATCTAAATCAGAGATTAATTAGATGCGAAGTATACTTAAGTATATTGTAGATATCTACAAATTCTTCCATTTTAGTTTAATGTGTTATTTGATACAATAATCAGCTAGCAGTACTTTGACTCTGAGGATTATAAGGCTCCAGTGAAAGTGAATGGCAAGTATATATCAAATTATTTCCAGAGTGACTACACCTATATCACACCATTTACAATTCAAAATATCTCCCTTACTCTTCATGACTCTAATTAAGCAATTTTTTCTTTTAAATATTAGGATCTATATGGTTAGATAACTATAGTACGCAAAATTTAGTTTATCTAGAGACTTAGCCTGGTTCAAAAGAGATTCATTCTCTACCTGAAGGAGAAGATTTATAATTATTTTTATTTATTAGCCTTTATATTAATTTCTAAGTCATATTTTTCTTCTCGATTGGAAACTAAAAAACTTAAATATGGGTTACACTTAATTTAAGGATAGGTAGCGAGATATATTTCTGAAAAATAGATTATCAGGATTTAATCTTGCCAGAAATTAATTTAGATGTAATGCTGAAATGATAGATTTTTTAACAATATATTGATTACTATCAGAGTATCTATATTTTTACAGATAAAAATTTATAATCTCTGAGTTTGGCATTAATTCTAATTTTATTTCCTTAATCTTTTGAGGCAAGCAAGCTATTATATTTCCTTGTGCAGAAACTCTATTTGAGCAGGCAAAGTTGCTGTGAGCTTATAAAGTTAAAGTAGGTACTTTTAAAAGCATAGAGATGTCTATTTTTATACTTATTTGAAGGGCTAAAACTTTTATTTCATCAATTTCTGTATTTAAATTCTATCCTTCTCATAACAAGGAAAGTAGATAATATGATGAGGGCAGTTACAAGCACAGGAGGGCTATTGTAAACCTTAATTAATTTATCTTATTGAGCGTAATTCACATAGTACTCCAGAATCTACTCTCTACTATCTAGAGCAATTATTCTTCCAGTCTTTAATCAGAAAAATGAAATATGCTTTACATATATATCAGGAAGCTATATTTCGTCAAACGGAAAAATTAAAAGGTTGAGAGAAAAGTTTAATAAAAATAGCCTCAGGAGTTAACTAAATCGAATTATGAAAATGAATTCTCCCCATAAAAGTAGAGTACAGACTTTTTCTCAAATTAGCAAGTTAAATTATTTATAAATAGCGCTATTTAATAAACTCTTCCGAGAGTTAGCAATCTCCGTGCCTCAAAAGATCTTGATAATTATAACCTCTTAACATTAAAATTAGAGATAAAGGTAAAAAAGATTAAATTTAATAGAGAGTGAAGAATAGATACAGAATTAAAAGACTTTAAATAAGTACTTGAATAGATTGGAATCTCCCAAGTTTTCCTACTTAATATTTATAATAATTTTAAACTTCAGGAAAGTTATTATTTTTAAAAGTAAAAAATAGGTTAGTTACCCTAAAGTAGTTGAAAATTGCTGTACTCTTCAAGTACGACAGCCTTTGCGCCAAATTAGTATCACCCTCTTTGGATCAAGAGTCTGTAGGAAGTAATGACCAACGACTATAATAATATATGGGATAAGGGGAGATTTAAAGTATTCTGTAATCACCTATTTGGTTGCAGTTTGGAGGCTAGATCACTAGTAATGATCTTTAAAATATTCAATTCATATTGCAGTTTAAAATTTTTGAGTCCTTTGGTATTTTTTACCGAGCCCATTAATTAATCAGTCCATTTTTGGATATATTTTTTTCCTAAGAGTTTAAGAGTTGAGAAATTAGAGTTTAAGAGCTCTTTGAAAAACAGGGATGCTATTTTATCAAGTCCGTTGGGGTTTTCATTTGTCTAAATTAAGATTTTCTGTAACTACCAGCTCATTTACTTCATGGGTGCACTATATACTAAGGTATTACCTTGTTGAGTTAAGCATAGTTTTAATTATCATTTAAAAACTTAATTACTTTAAACTTCAGGATATTGAAGCTTAAAATGCTCGCATGTTTGAGATCATTAGTTTAAAGTTATTTTTAATAAGATGTTAGAATAAATTAAAAGAAGAATCTACTAGCAGCAAATCGTGGTGCCGATAAAGTCAAGGCTTTTAGGAACTTCACAATCTTAGAGACGGAATTAAGAAAGCTAAAAAGCAGATGGAGTTGACTAAAGCCATTTTGCAAATGCGTTAGAGTTATCTTATCTCTCAAGTGGTACTCTCAAAGTATTAGAGATAGTTGATTCCTTACTTTCGGTAAAATGTACTCAAAAAAGGAAACAGTTTTGAAGGAGAGGGGCTGATGAAGAAGTTAGTCAGTAAAGCCCCGATCCAGCATGAGCTTTTAGTTTACTAGCTGCTCTAAAAGAGCTAATATAAAATGATTGATACTCGAATATTAAAGAATCTAGTGGCAACCAAAGACAATTAAAAAAGCTCTAAGAAAGAGTAGATCATTATTTCTTATTTATAAATTGATTTTTTAATCAAGTTGGTCTAGGTAAAATTTCAAGTTTAAGATAAACTTTTGGATAATTGATGATAAGTGAAAAAATAATAAAAGTTTTAGGAGTTCATTTTGAATAATGAATGAAACATATATAAACTTCTTAGTTTAATCTTAATGTTGCTATTTATTTTCACTAGATATACTTAAAATAAAAATTTTAAAAGATATTTTATCATCATTAAATTTATAAATTGCGAATAAAATATTTAAATAAGGAAACATTTCTTTTGAAAAACAATAAAAAGTAAGTTGTAGAATAATCAATAAAGTGTGTAAATATTTAGATACAAGTTATTTTTTATATAAAAGATTTGTTGTTATATTTTGTGATCGAATAAGGCGGTACAGTTCAGTGTTTGCTTCGGTTCTCTGGGATGATGGGGTTCCGTATTCTTTTTTTCCAATATCTTTGAGAATTTATTCAGCCCATTATATTTATTCTATTAAAACTTTTAATTTTCCTTTTAAATAACACTTCACAATTATCATATCTATTAATTTTTAGAACAATAATTATCCTTTTTATATTCAGATTTTTAAAATAAATGCTTAAATTGTTTCAATTATCACTGATGAATGAGTTAATTATAAAAAATTATGGGGGGGGGGCGGAAGTGCACCTTTCCCCCCTTTTTATGGTCATAATTGCCAAAAAACGTCAATTAAGGCCGAAATGGCCAAAAATGCCTAAAAAATAGATAATTAAAATCATAAAATTTTGACACTCAAGGATATTTTGAAGGCCAAAAATTCTTAATTTTTTAAGCATTTTTGACCGATTTCGGCATTAATGTTCAATTTGTGAGCAATTTTGACCATAAAAAGGGGGGAGGTGCGCTTCCGTCCCCTCCCCCCAAGATTTTTAATGATGAAAAAATGTAATCTAAAGCACTATTTTTAGTTTTATTTTCACCCTCAAATATTTATTACTGAAAGTCAGTTTTAACTATAAATTATAGAAATGTCATTTAAATGATTCACTATTCAGAAAATTTAAGGAGTGATCTTTAAAATAAATTTATATTTACAGCCATCAGATGGAAATTAAAAACCACTTCTCAGCAAGAAGAGCAGCAAAGAATGCAAATTCATGGTTTTAGGAATGAGTGAAGGAACAAGATGCTTTTGGATACCCAATTACTCTTAAGTACAAGGGATCATCTACTTACCAATCATTCTTCGGAGGAATTCTCTCAATTATCGGCAAAATATTCATCCTTATAATCTTCCTAATCTAGATTTATTACATTTTTATATAAGAAGAATTTAATTTTCATTAGCAGGAATTTTTTATTTTTTTGAAGGAGAAATTATGCTCTTTTTTTATTTTATGCTTATCGATCTTATTTCAATAAATAATTAAAAAATATTAAGATTAAAAAAGTCATATCTTATTTTAATTAAATTTCCCTACAAATAAATTTTAATTTATACTCTTATTATAGATAGTAGCAGTCTTTAAAAGATAAAACATTACTATTCTCTCTAAAAATTATAGCTCTATGCATTACTTTAATCTAAAATTCATCCTTTTATATTGGAGTAATATTTCAAGAACCAAGTGACAGACACTACTTCCATTCAAATTGAAAATTTATATAAAAATAAATAACTTGTAAAATTTATCTTTTGTAAATAATTGATGTTTCAAACTTCGATTTGGGAGTAGGTTTCCTGTATAAACAATAACCAAGTATAGATAATATGCAATACTTCACAGCTTATCTGTAAAAATAATCTGGTAAATTGATAAATGGCACAATCTAATCAACGAGTGAGGAAGTCAAACTGGAAATATGCAGTGATATGACAAATAGATTCCTTGGGGACTAGGATTTTATAGAAAACACAGCTCTTATAGGCAAGGCTCTCTGCCTTCCAAAGAATTTCACTTTCAATCTTTTAAAAATATTTAACTTTGATTAATTTAATTATTAAAATTATTCTCTAGGGATCCTAGGTTTAGTAATTAATTTTTTGTTTCAGCGATAGCACAGGGTTATTTCAACTTAGTAATTTAATATAAAATTATTAAATTAATCGAGAGATGCAGCTAGCCATATCTAGACTTTTATCTCCCAACCAAAAAGCTAACCTGCAAGAATCGTTTTTAAATTACTCTACCCATAATTAATAATTTTTGATAGAATGCAACTTACGATGATATTTATTTCTATGATTATAGTGATTCCTAAATAGCTGTTGTAATGACCTCCTACTATTTCGATTAAGAATATAATTATAATAAATATTTTTGACTGTCTTTATTTGAACAAATCAGGTAAAAAAAATATTAATTTAAGAATGACTTAATTAACTTCTGACATTTTTCTTTATTTATAATTTTTGCTAATTTAATAGATAATTTAAAGAGAGCTTTTTAAATAAATTAAGAAGACTTTGACACTCCATTAAAGTTATAAATTTTTATTTTTATTTTAAGCCGCGTACTGTATTTTACAATTATAATCCCTACATAAATGTACAGTAATCTACAATTTTTTTGCCAATCATCAATGAAGTAGAGTTTTAATATCTATATGAATATGTATTTTATTGAGCTAGAAGATGGAATAGCACTTCCTTAAACTTAGGAACTCACTTTTCCTTAAATTTAATAGAACAGATATCTTTTTATAAGTACTTAATTTCCCTCTATAAATTACGCGCGTTCTTAATCGTACTATGATCCCACTGGAAAGATAATTATTATTAAAATTCATTTTTTAAGCGGGAAATGATTCTCCTTTAATTTTAGATGGACAGCAGTTACAATTTCACTAGGAGGCAAGTGGCTACAATATTGGACACTATCTCTAACATAGGAGGAATTTTGAGTATAGTTTGGGCCCTTCTTAGCACTTTTTAAATGCAACCATATAAAAATATATATGTTTATTTCTTTGACAATTTTCATTTAGGAAAGGCTCTTCATTTAGTCTATCATAAAAAAGATTTTATCATTTAAAAAGGATTAATTTAATATATTTTTATGAAAAGGCTTTCTACTAAGATTTCCATAGATTAGCGAGAAATAAACTGAACGCCCTGTCTGAATTAAATAAAAATGGAGAGAGCAAGAGTGATTTTCAGATCAGCTCCGAGAGCTCATTTCATGAAAAAAGAGGGACAAATTTAGATAAGCAGAGTAACTAAAACTATCAGGATCTTACTAAGTACAAATAATAAAGTTATTATAATCTATAGACTGAAATTAAATGAAATAGTAGTACATTAAGGATCTTATAAGACCAGATGTGTCAATAAAATATTGCTTGAGATCTTTCCTAATTAAAAATATAAATTTGCACTTATTTAATAACCTGAGCTTGCTATGCTTTTAAAGTAGGAGAAAGGGAGTATGATAGAAATCTTATTCTCAAATCCAAGAGAGAATATATGAAGCTGGAAAAAGAAAAATAAAGGCGAGTCTCGAGCTTGAAAATATTTATAAATATGTATCTATATTTTCTATAATTATATCCTCAAGTCAATGAACTTCAGTTAGCTGTGTTCAAGAGCTCTTTTAACTAAGCCACAAATGCGAATGATCCCATTCCTAAGATAGAATGTTCTAAATAATTAAAAGTCATTGTTTAAATTTTCTCTCAGCGGAAAGCATATCCAAGATGAAGCAGAAATCAAATCTTGATATAGAAGAAGACTCTAATTCAGAGAATAATTAAGCAGGAGTTCTTGATAAGATAAAGCTAAGGTGATAAAATTTTCATAGACTTATCGCTTTGGCAAATTTTCAAAAATTAACACTCGAGCAAAGCAAACAAGAGAATACTTAAGATGCATTTAAATATTTATAAATTACATTTGATATATAATTTATAAATGCTTTTGCCGCCGGATAAATAGGGCAAGCAATTTGTATATTTAACATAAAGCATTTATTTTTTTAAAATTTTTAGTAAATCTCAGAAAATTCTTTTAAAAATAATTAGTTAAGGAATTAATTATCCCTAAGGGATATAATACTTAATCGATTTAAATAATTACAGGCGTAACTCCTTGATCAGTTGTGCCACGTAACCGCCAAAGCCCACCGTCCTTTACATATAAAAATTTGTTAAATAGAACTCTAAATGATTTGTCGGAAAAAAATATAGGGTGCGATTCTAAACCCAATCATTTAAAAGAAAAATAGAATCAGAGTACCAACAATTAAAAGACATCTATAAATACAATTAGTGAAATGTTTGATGAAAATAAAGAAGAGAATACTCAAAATATTACTAACTCTAATCTTATTATAGATAATTAACCAACAGATTAGAATAGAGAAGAGTGGTGATAACAACATATTAATTATTATTTCATTTTGTAAATATTTTACTTTCATTAATTATTGGAATAGAAAAATAAAGCAAAACTTATATTTGGCCAAAAGTATTTTATTGTAAGTAAATGCCTTGTAAGCATAATTATAAAGTGGGAAAGAAAAATTATTTTAAACGAAAATTTTATAAGAAGTGAATCTGAGTCCTCCAAAACTTTGCTTTTATCTTGATAAATTTAAAAACAAAAATATGATAAGAAAGTGAAAATAAGTTGTGTATAATTAATTTTTTTTAATCTTTAATTGCGAGTCAAACGCAAAATTACTCAAAAATAACTACACATCCTATCTCAGTTTCATTTTGATCTAAGGTATGGATGAGTACCCATTATTATCCATGTTTGTTTTAACAAACAAAAATTTTCTTTTTAAAATAGTTAATTGATATCCAAAAAAAATTTAATATCATAAATCAGTTATGAAATCTAGACTCATCCTCACTTTAAAGAAAAAATTAAGCCATATTAAGGTATTTAAGAAGGAAAAATTTAAATTTTAAAATTTATTTTAAATAAATTTTTAATTTTTTTGATAAAATATCTTGCAATAATGTTTATTCTCAACATTAAATTAAAAAAATACTAAAAGGAATGAATCTAAAGTTAAATTATAATTTATTTGATTTCCAATAAAATTTTAAATTTTTTTTTTAAATTTTTTTTTAAAAACCACTAAACTATTAAAGGAGTGAATATTCATTTTTTGATTAAGTTTAAATGTATGCTAGATATCTATAAATTTTTTGTTTAATTTATATTCTAATGATAAAAAAGTGAAATTTTTTCTCAAATTAAAAGTTTAATTTACTTTTGTAAAAAAATTTTTTTTAATTTTAAATTAAAAATTTTTTAAAAATAAAAGTTAAAAATTAAAATTTGATTAAGTGATATAATTTTGTTTCATATAAAAAACATAAATTATGTCTAGAATATACTTGGTCATTTGTAAGAAAATTAGACAAAACATAACAATTTAATTGAATCATGAACAATAGATCTTAAGTATTTATTAATTTAGTACACTTAGTGTTAAATAGCGACTCAAATTTTAAGGTTAAACTAAAATTATTCAAATGATTTAGCATTAACATGGGAAAATTAAATTAGGATTTAAAATTATTTCAATTTTATTTCTCTTTATTATTTTGATTCAAATCTTTTATTATTCGTTCATATTTCGAACCTCATACATAAAGTAAATATATTTCAAATATATTCAAACTTTGATACAATACTCAATCAAGCTCATATCAGTTCATTTCCTATAATAAAAAACATCAATTTTCTAAAATGTTTTAAAAAACATAGTTTTAAAAAAAAAATATAAATCTAAAAAGAAATTTTTTTTTTAAAAAAATTAATTTTTTAATATTAATTTTTTTAAAAAAAAACTTTTTTTTCTTTAAAAAAAAAGGGGTTAATTATCTTATCAAGGAAAAGATAAAATAACAAGATGCTTTTGGTCATCCGATTTCTCTTACGATGAAAGGCTCTACAACTCATAAATTAATTATTTAAACTTTGTTTTTAAATCGCTATTTGGTGGAATTGCTACAATTTTGGTCAGAATTGTGATATCAATATACTTTTTCTAAAAGCTCTATATTGTTCTCAAACGTCAGAATCAGTCAAAATTAATTAGGTTTATTGTTTTTTAATTTAGTCGATACTTAATCAGAATCATCAGATAGATACATACGGAACATAATTTAA
This sequence comes from Tetmemena sp. SeJ-2015, assembly GCA_027382625.1. Taxonomy (NCBI): domain Eukaryota; phylum Ciliophora; class Spirotrichea; order Sporadotrichida; family Oxytrichidae; genus Tetmemena; species Tetmemena sp. SeJ-2015. Next base: position 10,984 of record JAJKFJ010021085.1, read on the forward strand.
AATCAAACAAGATTATTTAAAATTAATTAAGGTACAAAAAATAAATTCTATTAAAAACAGATTACTGATTTCCATTGTCAGCAGAAAACTTTGACATAGCAATTGCCTTTTATGAAATGGAAGGCACTAATATCAGTTTTTACGATTTAAAGTACTTGGAATATTATGCATTTATCGTTTGATTTTTGAAATTGTAAAAACTATATTAAGAATGTAGTTAATAACGTAATGGGAATTAAAAAATAATAAATAGGGCCATTAGGGAACTCACCCATTAGATATATAACTGTGAGCCTTAATACCAATAAGTGATTAATTAGCCAAATTATAAATAAAGACATCTGTTATATTAACTTACATCACATTACGGATTTTAGTAATGGAAAATTTTTCTCTCGTATATCTCTACGCCCAATTATTCAATTTCTATCTTAATAATTCCCAGGCCCACCCACCACCCTCGCCGTGCACGAAACCTAAAAGAAAGCAAAGTAAGGATTTAAAATAATTACATAATTTTTGACTTACTCCATGTTTTTCAGAATAATTATTATCTTAATTTTATTCTGTGGAACTCCATCTTATATAGCACCTGAAATATTTTGAGTTTTTATTTTTCTTGACTTGATCTCTAAAATATATCTATAGAAATTAAGAAGCATATTTATTTACCTAGTTTGTAGTTGTCTTGCACGTGTTTGGGTGGTGGGCGGGCTTGGGAATTATTAAAATTGAAAATTAATCAGGAGGGCCCACAGGGGTAATGGAGAAAAAAACTCCATTTCTAATTTTTTTTTAAAACTGAAGTAAGTTATATATAGTTAATCTCTATATTTAAATTTTTAGCTTACTAATCTCTATTAAAAATTTTTTACTTACTGTTATATGTCTACTGGCCTGAATACCCCTTAGGGGAATCGTTAATTAATTGATTATTAATTCGTTAACTAATCAAAAGTTGATTATATTTCTACAATTTCAAAAATCAAACGATAAATGTATAATACTTCTCAGTCTATTTTGAAATCTATAAAGTAGTTTCAATAGGCACTTAAAGTGAACTTTCATATTTAATTATTTTTAAGTTTTAAATGTTTATTTTAAGAATGAGGCAGCACCTACAAGGTAAGAATAAAATTAAGAAGTACTCCTATTCTTTCTTAGCTAAAGATTTTTATAAACTCTTCAAGCATGTGATATTTGATTGTGAAAATTAGAATGTTTCTGAACTTCGCAATCATTTTGGGTTTTTGTTTCTATGCTGATAAATAGTGTGCCTAATTTTGTTATTGATGTTTAAATCTCATAAGTTTAAGCATTAAATTTATTTTTTTAGGCTATCTTGAGAATGTGAGTCTCTTTCCATTGGAAGTTACCCTAATTATGAAGGGAAAAAAATCTTAAATTGCATTCGGTTTAGATTTAAGATTGTTATGTTGCAAATTATGTAGCTTAAGATTTTCAAATTGATTTTAAAAAATTAAAATAGAACAGAGCAAATTATGAACTTCTTCACTATCACATTTTTAGAGTCTATTTATAGAAACCAGTCGTTCAATCAAATAATCATGTAGAATTTTGTTGATAAAAAAATGACGAAATTTTTCTTTACGAATAAGGTTTTGAATTAATATAGGAATTTAAATTTTACAAAAAATTATCAAAAAAAATATTTGGAAATACCTGCATCTTTGTGATCAACTTGATTCTTTGGGATCAGAATATAATTCAAAAATTTTATTTGATAAAAAAAAAAGTTCAATTAATATAGAAGAAATTATTTAAAATATTTTTTTTTGCTAATGTAATTCTTAATTACTTTTTTTAAAAAAAATTTTTACTGCTTTTTTTCTTAAAAAATTAAAAATTCTTTATTTGCCAAGATATTAAATATTAAATAAGAATTTTTTTTCTCTAAATTATTAATTAAATGCGAATAAAAAAAGATTATTCATATAAAATGCGAACATATATTTTTTCGAATTATCTAAAATACAAGAAAAAAATAGCAAACTAAAATTTTAACCTATTTTTATTTTTCAAAATAAAAAATGTTAAAATTTGAAAATCTTTTATTAAAAACAATTCATAACGACAAAATAATTTAATATTTTTTTGACTTTTTTCCGGCCTTTAAAAAATTTCAAATAAGAGTTAAGTCTTGCAACTAGTTTATTTAAAACTAAATTTCCCGAGCTTAAACTAACCTGCAAAAGCAAGGAGGAAATCAAAAGCAAGTTAGCTAAACTAAAAAATTATCCCATTTTTTTAAAATTTAAACCCGTAAAATTATTTAATTTATGCTGAAAATTTTTCCAATTTTAAAATAAGATAATTAAAACTTAAAGTAAATGTTTTAAGATTTCTATGGATATGAATATAGGCAAGTATTATTTTGACATGAATGACTTTTTAAATTAAAGTCGGAATTAATTTTACTTTTCTGAGCCTGTTAAGCTTACCCTATTTGTTATGTCTAGTTATTTGGGCTCTAGTTACACACTCTACAGAGGATTCGAATTTTCAGAAGTTGACTTGTATTTGAGTGATTCAAATAATAAAATAATTCAGTCGTTTATGGAGGGTTGAATACCCAAACTTAGTCTTACTTAGAATTAAATGTTGCAGAAAACTCTGTTAGAGAGCCCACTAATGGTGAATATGAATCAATGTTCTTAAACATTCTTTTTTCAAAATATAAATGTAGAGATTCGAATATAGGTTTATTCTACATGAGTGACAAAAAGAAAGAAATTCATAGAAGCGTTGACACTATCATGCAAGTACTTACTGATACGGGAGGGCTTTTGAGTATGATTTACATCATAGTTTAAGTACTTGTATCTGGACTATAAGAGTTAATATAATAAAGATTTTCTCAAATTCTTGTTTCAGAAATTGATTTTTATTTTGAGAAGAAAAAACTATAAAGCTAAAAGAAATGGTAAAATCTATAATAAGCTATTATAAATATACTATACTATTCATTCAATAAAAATTTCTAATATAAAATTTAAGAAGATAATGCGGTATCTTATTTTTACTTTTTAAATTATCTCTTTTGAATTAGAAATACTCATAATAATTTAAATCGATTTTTAATATTTAATCATCAAAACTGAATTTAGTTTTCATTCTTATTTTAATTTAAAAAATGGAGAAAAAAAATTAAATAATTTATAATAGATTGAATAAAAGTAAGAGTAGATATTTTACAAGGCAATCTTTTAAATATAAATAAATTAAAAATATATAATTTATATATTTTGAATCCTCTAAGATTTCTTCTTTGTAAGAGATTGCAAAGGTAAAGGCAATTAAAATTAAGGAGAATAAATAAGTGTGAAGAATATAGTAAACTAATTTATTAATGTTTAATATTTTAATTAAACTTGATTTTAATTTCCAAAATTAAAATTCATATAGAAATCAGAGTTTCAAAATTATTTGAATAAAGAGCAATGTGGAATTATCTCAAATCTTTGAACCCTCTTTGATTTAACAATCTTCCAATTTTATTTATATTTTTCCAGGCTCTGCTTATTTCAGATATTTTAAATAATTTATAATTTTCCACAGAAACTTAAATTTAAAATTATCTTCTAAATTTTAGTCCTTAAGAAAAAAAAAAGATTTAAAATTTGATAAAAATTTTTTACCAAATAAATTAAAATTTTTAATTAATTAGATGAATCGAATGTAGAATGGAGGTTAGATATATTTGAAAGAATTAAAAAGTAGATTTTGATTGAAGACCTGTGTCATTGGTTAACGTAGATAAAGTGATTTTTTTTCCCAAGGTCGAAACCAAGGTAAAACGCTTTTTAATTTTTTTTAGCCAATATTTCTAAATAGCAATAGCAATAACAACAACAACAATAATAGCAGCAGTAAAAGTAAAAATAATTAAAGAAACAGTTTAGATGAAGAAGATGTTTGAAGATATGAAAATTAATTAGCGGAAGAATAGTTTGAAAAGAGGAAAATTTTGAAAATAAATAAGGAATGTTCAGAAAAAATGATAATCAATTTCTGATACAGTAAGTCTAAAAGTACGCAATTAAAGATCTAGACAGTTATTTATCTTCAAATGACTATTTAAATTTAACGATCAGAGCATTTATACATCTCTTTTTTGCAATCACTCTAATCCATTCATATTCTACCTATAATATCATTTATAGCTTTTCAAGTTTAAATTTAAGTTAGAATAATTTAATAACAATTGAAGTTATGTTACAGTTATTTAAGATATGTAGAGGCAAGAATAGGAAAGATAACTTGGAGAGTTTAAAGATTTTTAAGCAAGGAAAGAAAATTATCCAGAACAAATTTGAAATCACAAAGCTGATACATCAATATATAAAATTTATAAAAATAATTGCATAAATCCTTAAAATGATTTTAGAGATTAATTTAAACTTTGATACAACAGACTGTTTAGAAGTAAAATATTAAATAAGAAAACTTTTTGCAAGTATTAGAAAGATTTGCTTCCATTCATATTCAAAATGTTTTGCCTAGAATAGAAGCACATACAATTTAAATTAAGATTAATTTTTATCATGATGGTCCGAATATTCTTAAAAAATTGAAAGGAAGCCATTAACTAAAATTAGGAGCATAAGTAGCAAAACTTATCAGTAATTAAAGCAGCAGTAAAATTGATAGAAGAGTGTTGAAGATACTCATTCCTCCAAGCGAGAGATTTAAAACATAGAATTTTTAGATTTATTCAAATGTAAGAACAGAAAGTTCTTGTAGAAGGTAAAATTATGGAATTTATAGAATTGGACTTTTTTTGAAATTTGTATAGCTTATAAAAAATAAGCTGAAATAATTATTTTCCATCAGAAGAGTCAGTATCATATTTTAACTAGCCTTTAACATAAATTCATGAGATTTAAAATGTCTGCTGAGATTAGAATAGAATGTATAATTGCCAAAAGATAATTCACTTGTATGATTTACATTAACACAATTATGAAATAATCATTTTTAACTTATAAAATACTACCACAAAAGTTTATTTATTCCCCTCAAATAAATTAATTCAGATTTTGTTAACCAGATGATAATTAAATTTAAGCTAAGACAAAATGCATTGATCTATAATATAGCTGAGAATTTAATAAAAAAGATAATTAAATTAGATATTAAATTAAAATGGAATAAATCAGTGGCAATTGAAGTGTGTCCGATTTGAATAATTATTACACCATTCGATTCAGCATCAATTTCTAAGAATTTTTATCCTTGTAAATTTTGTGTGGAAGCGCTCAGTAAAGAGTTATAAGCGATACAAGTTGCGTTGAAGATGATGATGAGGATGACGAGGAATGCGTGAGTCATATCTCACTACTGAGAGATGCTGAGAAAATGATAAAGAAGAAACTCATATTATTTTTTTGATTCTCTATCGAACAAGCTGCAGATCAGGGGGTGAATCTGTGATTTCAACTGACACGAAGTTGCAACTCTCCATTTATTATTTTAAGCAATACCCAATTTTAATTAAAATTCTAACTATAATAAGAAGAAGCTTTTTCTAGAGTATTTTATTAAAATAATGCGTGTGCTTAAATTAGCAATCAAACCTTTTAGACAGAGTTTAATACATTAAATTTAAGTAATGATTTAGAATTTTAAGATCAATGGTGACTATTCAATCAAGTTTTTTATTTATTCTTGAAATTATTTTTACTTAAATTATTTTAATTTCTCTCTTGAGAGTTATTCAATCTTCTTCATAAATTACTTTTATGAAACTTGAAATAAATAATTTTTGAGACTTTTACCTTAAAATTAAAGAAATTGTTTCAAAAGGAATTTTGACCTTAGAAGTAGAAACAAAATAGTCTTTCTTAAGAGAATGTAAGATTTTAAATGAAAGAGACTTTTGAAAACTCTTTAATTTTTGTATTTAAAAATTCTTTTGTTTTTTTTCTCAGAAAGAAATTAATCTTAAAATTCTTGCATATTTTAAGAATTAGTTTAATGTGAGAAAATTTGATTATTCTAATGATTTAATTATAGATTCAAGATAAATAAAAAATGCTATAAAATTAGTTTTTTTTAATATTTTTTTACTGTTAATAAAAAATTGTTAGAGCATTAATTTAAAATCTAATTCTTAATTACAACCCTCTAGTAAATTATAGAATGATATAAACCCCATAACCTATATACTTAGATAAATAGTGAATAGATATTAATGATCATTATATATGATATACACGCATTCCCAAAATTACAGAAGAGAACTTAATTAAGACAAGGCAGATCTCTCAAATCTAAAAAAGCACCCTCAGGCACCCCCAGTTCATTCATCACTAATATCAAAAATTTTGTTTCTCGTATTCGCCACTTCATTTTCTGAGTATTATTAGTGTGTCTATATAGTCTTATTAGTTTTTAAATGCTATATTTGAAATTTGAAAAAAAATGATCATGAGGTCCGGAATGAGCCTTTTAGACATGGCTTGCCTCCAATGGGTTTGTCTTAATTAGAGAGTCTGCTAAGACCAACTAGTGTAAATTAAGTTATGAATTTAAGCACTTATAAGCGTATTAAATAGTGGTTTGAGCTCAGAAAAATTCATAATTTATCATAGTTAGGTCTGAATCAATTGGATTTAATATAATTTAAAAAATTTGAATTAAGACATGTCCATCATGTCATCACCCCCAAAATATGCTAAAATCAGTCACAGTAAGTCAAATGCTGCAGCTAAAAATCCTTCAATCATAGAATTATGATCTCTGATATAAAA